>CAEGAF010178106.1:0-11664 GCA_903067075.1 Micropoecilia bifurca | reverse complement strand
ACATATGCTTTGATACAAGAACAAGGATTTGAACAAGCTGATATTTTTTACGCTTGTTTTGTTATTTGGATTCATGTTAATGAGTTCTTCTCATGCTTTTCATGGTTCTAGTGCTCTCTGATTATTTAATTTTTGTTACACGTTTTCTTGTTCCCTGATTTGCACCTCTTGTAAAGCTTGAAAATGTGCAGAATCTCATGTCTTGCTTTTAAAATAGCTTTTTATTTCATCCACTTCCTTGATGTTGACACTTGTATTTGTATCTCTGCACCAAAGAGAGTTATGAGGAAAAAAACCCCCACATACTGTTAAAATAAAATTAGAATCATAACCTGCTTATATTTAAATATAATCTATTTATTCTTATGACTTGGTAATTAACTATTTTTTAATCTTATTTTCTCCTTTATAATTGATTCATTTTTTTTAAGAATCGCCTTATCTTTCAACTTTGGTTAGATTTCAGGGAAAATATGTTAATATGTAATGTTGTTTTGGGCAATTCATACACCAAAGTTTGGTTAGGTCTTGTAAAAAAAAAAGGTTTGGCACCTACAAAACTTTCCAGTTTCTAACAAGCTTTTACTGTGTGGTTTGATGGCAGAGACTCGGTTGTGTTTGCTGGAAAATGCCAAAAAAATGTAAAAATTGTCCACATATTTCTCAGGATACTGACATGTTTTTGGTGGCATTAAAACCAGGGTGTTACCACAGTTAAATCATCCGAATCAAGCAAATTCTGTTATTTTTTTTTGTCTTGACCAGAAGAGACACAGCGACTGGTAACGAGAAAAGCACGGCTCTCCACACAGCCACCAGGAACACTGTCAGACTTTATATAAAAATCCTGTGCCTACTCAGGCTGTGGCGTCGCTCTGAAAGCCCAAACATTTCACCCTCTGACCTTTAGGGAGGCTTGGTTTACGGCCAGAGTTAACAAAGCTGATAGCATGCTGAGAACCTGCCCATTTGATCCAAAGGAGAGCGTGCCGAGGACTGTTTTACAACCAGTGTCATTTATAATCCTGCAGATATCTGTGTACATGGTTTGTTCCCCACTTCCATGAATCTGCCTTGACATCCAGCCTAAAACGTTACACAACAGGAGTTGGACCTTTGCATCTTTGCTCTGTCCAAAGTTATAATTAATGTGAAGAAACACACGTTGTATCAGCTAATATTGATGGGAAGCAGTCACAGCTTGCTTTAGAGATGACTATGTGTTTCTAAACATGAGATACGTATTATGATTTAAAGGTTCTGTTAAACTTGCGTAACAACTTTAGCTTCTCCTACATTCAATTTAAAATCGAACACAGCTTCAAATAGTCATTCAGATAGTTGCTGTTAAATTTGTGTTTGTTTCACAAACATTCACACATTTTCCACATGTGATCAAAAATTAAAGCTAGGAATGTTCCAATTTGATCTAAACTTGTCTTCTCCCGGTCCCTGTCAAAGCATTTGTACATAATCTTAGTTAGATTTATGTGTCAGAATACTTTTTTTTAAAAAAAAAAACCTCTAAAAGGTTTGCAATTGTTTTTTTCACTTTTGTATTAGTGCTAGAATGCTCAGTTTTGGTGTCATGTTATTGGGGTGGGGGGCATCTTGTCAGACCTATTTTTTATTTTTATGTGGATGTTGACCAGTATGACATCTTTTCACTGCCTAGAAATGTCAGATTTCTAAAGCACACAATTAATAGTTGTCTCGTCAACAGATTTTCCTCTTTGCTCCAGACCTCTGGACCTCTTAGCTGCTCTTTTGTTTAACACTCTCCCAACCCAGCATGTGTGTAAGTAGACAGGTGCATCTTGAAAGATTTGCAGTTCCACTCTTTTCATTTTCTCTTTGTGGTTTGAGTAGTGCTTTGTGAGGTGTCCAAAGCTGGGAATGTTTTATTATTTTTTTTCCCTCTTTTACTTCCTCAATTTAACTTCTCCCCATTAGACATCCAATGTTGATCCTAATAGTGTTTAGTGTTCTTCAGCTTTCTTTATCTAACATTGAATTACTTACAACACGTAACTTCCTTAATTGTTAAACTCTATATAAAATACTTAGAATACCTCAAGACCTAAATCTTGATGCTGCTGTATCACCACCCTGTGTGGGACAATAAATTCTATTCTATTCTATTCTATTCTATTCTATTCTATTCTATTCTATTCTATTCTATTCTATTCTATAGAAGTCTGTTGTAGTGATATTATTTGAAAATACTCCAGAGATGTAAATACTTCTGCAAGGCAGTGTTGACCAGTTCTTGTCACTCAGTGCCTGTTTATATGAGCCAACATGTTATTGCACTTACCTGCCAAGAGTTTAATGTTTAAGCTGATCTCAGTGTTCTTGACATTACAGCTGGCCTTTATTTGGCTCCTGTTTGGTTTCAGTTGAGTACGAAAATCAACTTAGGCTATACATCATAGAGAACAGCACGCCATATTCATTTGTCACAATGATGTTATTGTTGCAGGGTAATGCACTGCTGACATTTCAATTCAAAACAAACTTTGTTTGTATAAATTCTTACAATAGCAAAAGAAAATGTGGATTTTGTCAAAGGATTTGGATTTAAAAGTCACTCTCATCCATAGGAAGTCATGAATGTCACAGCTCTTCACTCGGCACAAGGACAAATGTTTCATTTAAATTAGACGCGTAAGATAAACATCACACTAACATGGACTTATTCTAGTAGTAAATCTCGCTTTGTCAGCAGAATGTCAACAAATCTGCAAAATTATTCAAAAGCCTTAGCGTGACCTTTTAAGTAAAGCAGAGAAGCAGCTCATTAAAAATGTAAAAGGTCAGTGAAAGTTACATGAATTATGTGAATTCCCGAATGGACTATAGTCAACTCCATGTAAAACACGCTGTAACATGCATGAAAGAATCCGGAGAACTATGCTGATATAAAGATATGCAGTCCTAAAGGATTTTGGGTCATATTCTCCTGTAACAAATGTATTTGCTGAAGCAGGAATGACTGTGTTGTTTAAGCTACTGATGCAACGTCTGATTTAACAAAGCATATCCATCATTTTGGCAGCCAGAGCGCTTTGAAATGCATTTCCAGAGCAACAACAAAGCCTCACTCCTTGACGTTGAATGAAAGGAAAACTAGAAAAAACACCTTAACAGCCACGGAAACGATGTTTCTCTTGGTTAAAATCCATTTGTTGTACTCTCTGTATCTCCCTGAGTTGTAAGTTAACCCCCCTGCAAGGTTAACGCTCAGTTTCAATTTGCTTCTCTGGATTATTTTGTCCCCTTAATTGAAACAGAAACCTATTGACTGACACCAAGATGATGCAGCAGTGCTCCCGTCTTTGCTACACACACTGTCTGTCTTATCGATCAACCCAAAATACCAAAGCCTGTGATTTGATGTCACAAACTTGAAATTGAGGGCACAAACAGATAGGTGTTATTTCAACATGACATATTGCTTCCAAACTGGCAATTTGATATTTTGTAACAGATGTGAGAGCTTTTTCTGGGCTGAAATCTTTTCTGGGTCAAAGCGTGATCCTTTAAAAAAAATAAAAATCCAGGAAGGTAATGTGATAAATAAAAATAGTTTTAAATTAACATAAAGTTGCAGACTGAAAGAGAAAGTCTCTATTAGGGAAAGGGCTTACAGCGCAATGTCAAAATGGTCAATTATGACATAGCTAAAAAAAATTACTGCTCAATGCACCATGACTATGTTTTCAAATGAGTGCAAGATTAGAAAAGTTTTAAAGCTAATTTTCTTTAGATTGACAAAATAAAATATTAACTTGCCAAAAGCCTGTCTCCAGCAATACAGCAATTTGTTCACAGAATGTGTCTGAACACTTTAAAAGTCTGTTCATAAAAATAGTTCTGCAGTAAAATGTATACGCAATTTCAGTCTGGGGACTGTCACCAATTGCAATGAAAGTAGGTTGATTTTTGTGTGTAGTGAATTAATTATATGATGGAGGTTTTGGAATGATATACAACTGAAATCCATTATATATTTTCTTTTACTAGCAGTTCAAAATACCATGCACTCTAAGGCTCTCAGGACCTGTGGTAGAGAAAAATACTCCAACAAAGTACATACCAACAACAACATTCACCATATTCAAGTGATTTTATGGATTTATAATTGCCTTATTAAATAGCAAAATCAAAGCAAATCCTCTGTCATTTCTAAATTTATCAATTTTTTGAAAAGCAAGAACATATTGATGAATTAAATTTTTTTTTGACAAAATTAATATCTTTAGTTTTCCGTTAAATGAAGTAAAAATATAGATATCTCTTTTAGGTATTTGCATGCTCGTAAATACACACTTGCACACACACAGAGCACAAGCGCACAAAGCTAAGGTTAAAGGAAATGACTCGCTAGGGAACGGTCTCTTTAATGTGGAATTCTTTTCCCCTCAGTGATTAAATACGTTCTAATTAAATGTTAATTGTGCAACTACAATATGAACGGACTTATTTTAAAGATTTTCACACATCTTTATCAAGAATACCAACAACTGTGCAGGGCTCTGTATGAATGCAAGCGGAACATGAATTCAGCAAACCATGAAAATAAATGCCTTGGAAACAAGGGCCATATTACACAAATACTATATATAGAGATTCTATGTTTCTCTTTGTGAAACAATTATATTAAAATTAGACACATATTGCATAGATAAATAAATACACAAACTAACTGATTGACAAGTGAAATGCAAGAACTCTAGGATATTTAATAAAACCATAAATTTGACTAAACATTTTGGTTCAACATCTACACATAAACATGAGTTAAAACTTATGTAAAACAACCTGCATTTAAGGATAAGTCATGCAATTAACCAAATTAAACTTTTTTATTTTCTTGACTTTTTGTTGTAGAAACATATTTAGAGTCAGGTGCTTGAAGCTTCATGATCCTAATTTATTCTTTGCTACACTTTCAACATGTTACGAGCCTTTCACATGCGCCTTTAATGCTGCAACAAAATATCAACTAAAGCCATCAGCGATAAGCCCTGCAGCCATCTGGTCTCTAGATCGCATAGGTTTGTATCTTTTCCTAGTCATGATCATTAGAAAAATATTTTTTCTATCTCTAGTTATGCTTTGACGCGTAGCATGAAACTGCCGAGATACTTAAATTGATATTTAGAGGAAACGTCTTTGAAGCTGATTTGTAGGGCCGCCTACCAAAACAATCTGCGTGCCAAATCTCTGTTAACTCTATAAAGAAAAAGAAAATGGGACTTTTAAATGAAACAGTTTATTGTGAAAATGAACCCAGCAAGCTTTGTCCACTAGAAGAGATCTGCATTAACTACCTCATCCTCGACACTTTAACTGCACATTTATTTCCCAATTAACAGTAATCCTGCGAATAGCTGGCGGACAATCTCGCTGCCATTGCTGCAAATGGCCACAATTAGATGCATTGTGGGGGATTAGCATTGTGGAGTTTGAAGTGGTACTCCTGTGAGGGCCAGTGTTTTATTTGTCACCTGGGAGCCCCGCTCTGAGGCCAGGTCACAGCTCCACACAGCAGGGAGCCTGTAAATCGACTGCTGCTGCCGCCTAGGCCAGCCTGCAACAGGGCTGCCATTCAACCGCGTTGTGAGGAATGTCTCCTGCGCCAGAGAAGGTGGGGGCTGAACGGAAGATGTGCTTTAAAGGGAACAGACGGATGAACCGTGTGCAGACACTGTTTCCTTTGAAAGGCCATTGAAAGAATCCTTTCACAGAGACTGTGTCAGCTGATTACAAGTCCTTTGACTCCTCTCTCTGAAGTAAAAACCTGTTGCAAGACCTCTGACTGAGCTGTAGAAGGTCCAGTTATCGTCATATTTGCCATTTGACTGGACCGAATGAAAAATGCCCCTTTGAATAGTTTTGATTATACTTTGCAGCCATACAGTTTAAGGTTTATATAATTTAAGGGCGTGCACATCCAACATACTTTTACATAAACATAATAATATTGGTAACTTCACGTTTGTTGGTTTTACTTCAGAAATCAGAGATCAGGGTCTAGGAATGGCTACACATCAACAAGTTGAGCATCTTGTTGCAAATTGGTAAACAGTGGAGTTTGCAAATAGTTGTGGTTCCTCGTTGTTGTTAGTACTATATTCTGAAGAGTCTTTGCTAATTCTTTTGGCCTTCTGTTGGATCAGAACCAACACATTTCTCACATTCTTTTTGCATTCAGACACAAAAGTAAATTTTGGTAGGTTTTGAAGTCCTGTCTGGACTGGTTTCATGTGATGTAAGCTGCTAGAAGTAAATGAAAAGGCTGTCAGGTATTATATAAACCCAAAATTCTGCAGTGTATTTCGAAATAGCAAACATGCTTTATGTTGTTTGTTTTTTTTAATATACCAAGTAATGTTAAATCCTGAAGTTGATAAAGATAATCTAACCAGGAAGTGAAATTGTAGAAAGGTAATTGGTTTGTGGGGTATCCAGAGTTTTTGATGTTTAGCACTGTTGTCTTCAGCAAGATGACTTCTGATTTATATCTTTTTTTTCTTTCATATTGAACCTGGGTTTCTTCTGATGCTCCAGTTTGTGCTCCCTGTTGAAACACTGTGACTTCAGGCATACCTATACGTTGCACTTTGTTCTGCATCTCTGTGATGGACTGCCAAGTTTCCAGGTTTTATCAGCCTAGTAACTGGTGTTGTGGATTCCAACCTCTTCCAACCCAGGACAGGATGTAGCCGGCATGGACAATAAAGGACTAAAACGAATGAATGAATGGGTCTTGACAAGAGATGAACTTGGTTTCTTATCTGACAGACCTGGGCGTTGGACCACTGTGCCTTTTGTTTCCCCTTTGAGCCTATCTTTCATTTGAACAAGAATCACTCTGTTTCCAACCTTCTGGCCTCTTGCAAATTGAAAATACTGGCTCTGTTAAGCTCTGCCAAGTCCTGCTAATTCTATCTAATGTCTCTATTAAGTCTACAGCTATTGAATATTTTAGTATTTGAGAATTCTATTGAATAATCCCTCGATTAATCAAGTACTCAGATATAGACTTGCTTTGTCAGACATTCTTAGCCTTTTTGTCTTGAGACCTCTTGGTTAAATATAGTTACTGTTTATTTGAATGAAGGCTGGTATCTCCATCAGTGGGTATGAAGAGAGATAATAACCAAAAACTCTGCCGTACCTGAACACAACATTGTGAAAGCTGATAATTCAGACATTTTGTATATATCTTTTTGATTTTGGTTTAAAGGTAAGAAGCAGCCTCTTAGATGTTTTATCCTTGAGATGTAGCAGTCCATCAACTTGTGAATGTAAGAACTTCATTTTCTCCTGTAGATCATTGAAAATCTGTATTTAAATATACACCCCCACCAAACCACTCATAAGTAGTGCATATTATAACACATCCTCTTGAGATTGTACTCGAGTACTTCAGTTTTTTTCCACAGAGATACAAGAAGCACTATCCTCTTATTGCTCTGTTAGTAAAGACTGATTATGTAATGAGTAACTTTGTTTTAGATCATGTTCACATCTCTTTTGTTTGATGTACTTTTCTCTGATTTTTCTCTCGGTCTCTCTGGTTTTCCTTGATGACACTTAAAGTAGGCAAAAGCTTGTTGTGTGGCCACACTACGTCTTCCCTGTTGTGGAGTTATATCTAATAAATGAAGGATTAAGTCAAATATTTTACTGAATGATACATTTTTTTTGTAACTGAAATGTTCAAAAACTCCTTTAGACCCTCACCCAGCTTTGTGTCTTGAAATGGACCCAACAACAGGCAGGAAGCAGGCAAGAATGTTTTGACAAGCGAATTTCAATTAAAAAAGCAGAAGCAGCAGGAAATCCAAAAACCATAAGAGAAAACATGATCCACAGGAAACAACAAAAGAATCCACCAAGGAGTAAATGAAATAGAGACCATATACCAAACGCAGAGGAGTTACTTACTATCATGCAGTCAAGGAGCTACAGAGAAAATGAATAAAACACAGTGATAACTCAACATACAGCCTACAGGCAAACGACTCTCAAAGTCCCATTCATGATGAAACCAAGTGGCATCCCGTGATTGCGATGTCTGTTACTTGCTGTTTGAAACGACTGCGGCAAATTCCTTTGACAGAGCTCTCGGTTTCTACACAGTCAAGAAAGTCTGGAATTTGATTTCAGTTCTGGACCAGTGTGAACAAATAATAATAATAAAAAAATGTATGAAAAAAATATTTGTATTTCCAGACTTTTTTCCTTCTTTCGTTGTATGCATCCCATCTCTCTTCTTCCTTCCTTGTATCCTTCCTTCCTTTTGTCTGATTTCAATTTCTTTACATCCAACTGCCATTTCCTCCCTTTGTCCTTCCTTCTATCTTTTCTTTCTTGAGTCCTTCCACCCTATCTGTCTTCAGTGATGCCTTAGCTAGTATTATTTCTTCCTACTCTCTTTCTCTGACAACCCTGTTCTTTCTTCCTTCCACCCATATGCCATTGCTTCCTTCTTGTTTGTTTTTGCAGGATTCAGAAACGTACACTAATTTTGATACAGTTTAAAGTGAACATAAATGTCTGAGAACTTTGTCAATGTGAGTCTAGTGGAGTTTGACATGTCTCCCTGAAAAATGTGCAGGAACAAGATCTATTCCACCTCTGATGACGCTCTTCTTACCTTGAGAAGTAGACATGACATCTTTTTACAAATCGAGCCATTTGCTTTAAGTGGTCTGCCAGTGCGCCAAAATTTACCCAAAAGTGGATTATTGTGCAAACCTTGGTTCTTGGCATCTTTTGGTGGATGAGTGGGTTTTATAAAATACTTCATAAGGGGTCATATTTATTCAGTCAGCTGTATAAACACACTTTACTTCAACCTTTTCTTTTCATAAGTTAAGTGTCTTCAAATGCCCCCTTGAAAGTCTGGTTTTTAACTGATTCTCAAAATGTTTTAGCTGTAAAATTAATAAACAGTTCATAAAAATATTATGATAGCACCTCATTAGCCCTTTGGGGGAATAATTGCGGTGTTACTTGATAAAACAAAACCTCCTTGGGCAGCCAGGGGAAGAAAATGGGGGACAAATCAGAGGTGATTAAAAAGGGCAGACAGGATTTCTGAGTGAAGTTGGAAAAATGGAAAGAAACACTCCACTCAGTCTCACTCTGTGCAGCCAAAAGCACCAAGACTTGTGCGTCATCAAATTACCACGAATGTTGCCAGTCTCAATTGTAGGGGAACATAATGAGTGTGCTTTGCTGTAATAATGAATAATTGCAATCCTAATGGTATGGCATGCTTCTCGCCATTCTGTACAGTTGCATCATACCTCCTGCTGTTTTTTTCCCCCCTTCACTCAGTTTGACGTATCGGTAACTTCTCAGCCCCCTAAAACAGTGAAGATATTCAGAAAACAGTAGGTGTCACAAAAAAAAAAATACAGTAGTTGCATGTATGAACTTGTGATTACATTTGTCATCCTGCAGAACTGCGCTCTTCAACTACGTTTTAGTTATTCAACTTCAGTTGATAGGAGGAAACGCTTTCTTCAATCAGTTGATGCTTGTCTCCGGCTAGCTGTGACGGCGAATTGCCCGTGACTGGAGCACAATTAGCCACAGCAGCAGGGGACCGATCTTAACAATGCTGTTGTTTTCCTCTCGCGGTTTAGTTTTACTGCCATCCTAACTACATGTTTTCACTACTGTTTTGCATTTACAAGGCACATATTTTACACAGGCGGTGATTTAAGGTAACAAGAAAGAAATTAAGTGTGCAGCTTATTCATTATTCGAGCTTGTTTGCATCCTTGTTTGCAGCGGTTTTGGTGCAGTCAGGTGCTAAACACTTGAGCGATTCAGAGATGCAGCAACCTGCTATGGGCAGCTCAGAGTGCGAAATAAAAGGACAAGCTGGGGCGATCGGTGCCAGCTTGCGGTTGGACCTGAGAGTGTGCATTACCGGGTGGAAGCGGCAGTCACAGTCAAAAGTTGAAGGGGCGAAGGAGGTGGTGGCAGGAAGGCGGCGTGGAGCGGTCCAGGATAGACCTCCAGTGTTTGTGCAGGGAGGGAGGCCGGCCAGCTCAGGTTCTCGGGGGGACTTTGGGGCTCGAGGGCTGGCTGGAAAGGGGGTTGGTGGTGGCGGTGGCAGGAGTCAGGAGGGTTTTCCAGAGACTGTAACTCATTGTAGCCTGACTCCACTGGCTTGGGTGGCAAAGATCATGAAGTCCTGGACATTCATCAACCTGCCGAGGAGGGCCGACTGACTGGAGCCAGCGCCTGTTTTCTTCCCCCCTTCTTCTCCCTCTCACCGTGTCAATAGGATTCAGTGCAACTGTGCCGAGGCAGCCGCCCCAACGAGACAGAGCGGGGTCAGTGCAAATAATCAGGCCTCTGACGCCTAGCCTTGTTACTGTGTAGGGTGGGGGGGGGGGACAACAACGCAGAGCTGAGCGTGGGGGATCCCAGAGGAAACATGGGGACAGAACACGGGCAGCGGATCTGACTTTCAAAGAAGAAAAGGTCACGATGTGGGCATTCCTGCACAGGGATCACCACACAGCTTCCATATTCTCAGAGCTGCTAAAGTAATAAGTGGAAAAGAAGTTGCTTTGTTCTGTGAAATGTCGACCGTCTGTGCTCAAGCGCACTAATGTATGATGTATAAGAAAATATTAGACACATTATCTGTTTTAGTAGGAATGTGATTTTTGAAGTGTCTGAAATCCCCATTTTATTTTCATGATTACTTATTCAAATCAACCTGTTTATTGTTATTCGCTTTTCACATTTGCTACTGGTTCTCCTGAATTTCCCTTCTGAGGAACAATATAGATTATTTCTATTTTATTCTATTGGATTTTTTTTAATTTGCATAATTATTTACCTAAATAATCTGTAATGAACTAATAAAGTAATATTTGGATGGAAAAAATGGAGGCAAAAGTCTTTTAATAAATGTGACGACATTAGAATAGCTCAGCCTGACAAAAGAGAAATTTGTTACAGTTTGAATGGACTGATATGATGTTAGGAAATTTCTAAATGAATTATCAAAAACTCAGCGTAGTTTTTCCTCACAGCACCAAAACAGCAGTTCAGTCCTACAAGACAACATAAAAAACCCACAAATTGCTAACAAGAAAAAAGCTACATGAATGTGAACAGATGATTGATCACGAATTGCACATTTTCCTATTTAAAATCCAACAGCACTTTCAAAGGATTGCATTTCGTTTTGATGTTTCTCTCGTTTCCAGAGTACACAATTTTTTTCCCCAGATGTGGTAGAATTTCTCATCACTTATAAAATAAAAAAAAAAGATGTTTGTAAGTAAACAAACAAACAAAAAAAACAGTGTTGCGGAACAGTGCCTCTTTTCAAAGCAAACCATGGCATCTATTTCAATTCTAACCAAATAGTTTATTCCATGCATAAATCTGTCCTGTTGTTCCCTCAACTTACCTCAAAATGAATTTATTTTAGTACCAATTTAAGTAAAAGAAAACAAGACTGTGTGATTGCATATTTTTGTTTGTTTGTAATTTACATATTCAAGATCGTGATCTGCGGCTCTCGCTGAGGCGGTTCGCGGCCGGGATGAGGCTCAGTGCCTCCAAATCCGAGGCCATGGTCTTGAGCCGGAAAAGGGTAGAGTGCCTTCTCCG
>CAEGAF010178105.1:0-11269 GCA_903067075.1 Micropoecilia bifurca | reverse complement strand
TCTGTTTATTCTTGCCATACAGTCCTCTGTATTAATTATTGCTCGAAAGGTCTTGCCATACCAGTTTATTCCTCTGTATTTACTTTAGTTTCTTAGTTTATTCTTGCATTTTGTTCTTCATTCATTTCCATTTAGTTTCATTTGATTAGTATTATCCTTTCTTGGTTTATTGCTCTGTCCACTTTAGTTTCTTTCCTGTTGGTAGATTTATTTTATCATTTATTAACGCTCACCATCAGTATTCTTCACTCATCACTTGCTGCGCTGACTAATCATCATGTGTTTCACATCATGTGTTGATATTTTTGCTGTTCAGTGTCGGATTCTCTGTTTTAATGCCATAATTCACATCTAATTCGTTGCTCGGTTTTATGTCCCGCTTCTCCTGTTTCAGAGTTTTGCGCAATGTGCTCGTCTATTTTTTAAAGCCTCCAAGGTGCAGGGCGGTCAGGAAGCGTATCGATGGGAAAAAGGCAGACTGACATAAACCTTTTAAAACAACAGACACAATTTCTGCATTCTGATTATTGAAATTTAAAAGTGCTGCAGTACCGTTGTTCTACCACCCCCGTTTCATATTGACCACTTACAGCACCGGTGTTAACGCTATAAAATGAACGCTCTCTATGGTGGTATCACCCATGGAGGGATTTCTTTGTTTAAATGGATTCATTTTTCAGAGGGATACACAGTGAGGGTATCATGATTTTAGCTACCAGTAGCAGAAGAACAGAGCTGCACCAAGAAGCTAACAGAAGCTACAAACACTGAATAGAAGAAGAGCTGCCATCGATATAGTTGCGATACAGTTGCAGCCAGGCATGATTTAATGTTACACAATACAGTTTTACCAAGTTGCTCAAAGTCTAAACTGGCAGTGTTGTGCATTTAAGGTGTAAAGTTTACCTTCGACCAAATGCCCCCCTAAGGCATCCCAGCGACCCCCTTTTGTAAAAATGTCCGCCAGCGCCCCCTGCCATCCTCTGAACGCCCCCTGGGGGGCAGTACTGCCCATGGGTGGTTGGACAAAATTCAAGGCTTTTTGTCGTCTTGACTAGAGCTCTCTTTCTTCAATTTTCAGTGTTGAAGAAAGTAATTGAATAAACTGAAAACATCAAACAGCCTGGGGGAGTTTGTGGGGTCTGGGTAATTAGGTTCCAAAGGACGAGGGTTCAGGAAAGCATAATGGCCTTGGACATAATGTTTAATAGAGTTAATAGATAATGAATGCTAGAAACAGATAGTGAATACTTTTCTGACTGTAGCTTCTGGAGAATTTCCTTCACAGATTTTTACTTTACAAGTTTGTTTTTTTACACATATATGGTCAGCATATATATTTAAATCTACACCTCTAGGTATACAATTTTAAAGACATAAGAAAATGAAAATATGCAGAATAAGATTAAAACATAATGCTCATTGGCCACTAATCCTTTTAACATCCACCAGCAATAAAATGAACAAAAAACATTAATACTCTGCAAAAGTAAAAATAACTTATACTAAAATTAATACAATATATATATATATATATATATATATATATATACATATATAATACACAATAAAATACTGTAATATTTAAAATTCAAAGGAATTTCATGAAATGTCACATAAAGCATAAGTGGTTCTCCTTTGCTAAACAGAGCTTCAAAATAAGATGTTTTATCCCAAGCATCCATTAGGTGGTAGCATAGCTCACTTATTTTTAAACTCTCATTGTGAGCTTGTGTGGGTACATTTGTGTAGCTTTTTTGGAAAAAAAATAATTCATTTATCCAAATTATTTTAGCCAGTTGGTGAAATACTCCGGTCACCAGATAGGTGAGTCTCAGACATGAGGAGATTTTTAACCCTAATGTTTTGCTTTGTTTTCTTTACCTTTGCCTGATATATTACAGTGGCATTATGCCCTAATATGAGTAATATTGCTTGTTTTAAGATCCAGCTTAGCTTGACAAACCCTCTTAAGTGAAAACTGATGGTGAAGGCTAACAGTGACTAGTACACCACACACTCAAACACTCAGAAAACAGGTTGGGTCTTTGGCAAGACTCCAAAGAGGTAGTGACAGATGTGCTCAGCAAGATCTCCCTGCACTCACACACATCCCTCCTCCCTTTCTTCACACTCTGGGTGACCCTAACATGAGTCTGAAGTCTCTCTGTTACTGTGTTGCCTTAGCAACAGCCGTAGCGTATGAGTGTGCAACAAAATTGTGCATTGCATTTTTGATTCTGCTGAACAGTGTAAGACTGCTTTTTCTACTATATTAGTCCCTCTTTTATCAACTGGAACTTGATGTGACACTTGAAAGGAGATGCTGAATCAGCATCATTCAAAATGTACTGTGAGCGTCCTAAAAATATATATTGCTATGTGCAGGCAGTCAGGGTGGCAACTACATATTATTCAGGTGGATGCGCCCCAAGGAAGATACGTCAGGGTGAAAGAGCGTAGAATACATATGCTCGCTCAACACCCCCTCTGGTGCAGCGCCCCTAAGCGTTGCATGCACTGCATTCCCACTATTTGCGCCACTGCAGGCTGTTTTCTGACTCATGCAGAATCAACTGTAGAACATGGATATACATGTAAAAGGTTTTTTTTACATTTAGATTAACCTATATGGTGCAGTATATATATGTTACTCCAGTTTGAAGATAATTTGGCAGACTAAAAACCATTTTGTGTAAGATCATCTGAAAAATTGTTAGGCTTTAAGTCAGATTTAACGAGCACCTTGGGCAATATAACAGACTGCATATGTTTGCCGTTTTCTGAATGTCTGAAATTTTTTTGTAAGTATTTACACTTCCTTGGAGATGGACAGGTGGATTGGTGCAGCGTCTGCAGTGACGCGAGTGCTGTACTGAAAAGAGAGCTGTATCAGAAAGCAAAGCTCTTGATTTACCAGTCAATCTAGTTCCTACCTTCATCTATTGTCTTGAGTTTTGGGTCATGACTGAAAGAATGAGGTCATGGATACAAGCAGCCAAAATGAGTTTTCTCTGTAGGGTGTCTGGGCTCTCTCTTAGAGATAGGGTGAAAAGCTCAGTCATCCAGGAGGGACTCAGAGTAGAGCCACTGCTCCTTCACATCGAGAGGAGCCAGTTGAGGTGGCAGAGAAACAACTTTCTGTTACATGAAAACAGTTTGTCCACCGTCATCGGTGGCCTGCCACTAACACCTACAATTCACATTCTGTAAATTTCCTCTTACTTGCTTAACTTGCTGCTGCTTTTGTCATGGGTATTCAGACATGTGGTGGGTGCCTTCCACTTATTTATACCAATTTGCATAGTACATCTGTAGGGGTGAACATCAATCGTCTTGAATTGGATGAACATCCAGTTGATGTTCAGCTGCATCTAATTGACTACAAATACAGATTTATCAAAAAAGTGTGTGTGTGTGTGTGTGTGTGTGTGTGTGTGTGTGTGTGTGTGTGTGTGTGTATAATGCCATGTGGGGACAATTTTCCTAACACACACTACCATGTGGGGACCAATGGTAGCCATGTGGGGACCTAAGCCTGGTCCCCACTTGGAGAAACCCTGTTTTAGGGTCAGGGGTCAGAGTTAGGACTAAGGTGTGAATTGAGTTTTGGTTAGGGTTAGGTATGTGATGGTTAGAGTTAGGAAAAGGATAAAGGAAAGGTTTAGGTTAGGTTTAGGCTTTAGAAATGAATAGAAGTCAAAGGAAAGTCCCCACTTAGATAGCAGCGTGAGACTGCTTGTGTGTGTGTGTGTGTGTGTGTGTGTGTGGTGACATGTTTACAGACGGTTACATCTGTGCATCTGAAGGTTTTTGTATGACTTCACGTTGCAGAATTATTCTCTTACCGCAAATTTCAGTATGAATGCTGTACACATTTTTGTACTTGAGGCTCCAGGATCTCCATAAAGTTGTACAGATGTTGTTCTCCATGGCCTCCCTGAACTCCTGCCACGTCAGTTTTTGCCTCTGTGACCATATGAGTTCCATTCTGCTCTGACTGCTGGTCCTCATCAGCTGATTTACACATCCTCGGGAAGATCAGTGAAACTGGGTGTACCATGTTCAGAGCCTGGACAGTTTTGTGACTGGACTTATTGCTAGACCCTGGATTCCCCGAAGTTCCTGATAGTCATCCAATCTTTAACAAAGGCTTTGTAGAAACAGTCTCCATCACTAGGTACTGGATTTGCTGTTTCATTGTGACTGTGGAATTTATTGGAATACATCTCAGAAGGAGGACTCAATACTTTTGCTAACCAAAAAAAAAAAAGTGGCACATTTGCAAATTAAGAGACGTTGATATTACCATATGTAAAGTCATGGTCAAGGCATTTTGAATAGCCTTCGGGGAAGTAATGAAATATCAAATCTAGGGAGTTTGTGTGCACTATGCTTCTATGCGCTATATGTACATTAAAATAGATCCACAAAAAATACTAGAACTTCCACAGAGATTTCTCCTTCACTTAGAAAATTGACACACATCACCAAACACATGCAAAGAAATAGAAAAACAGCAAATTAGAGATGCATTCTGTGCAACAGCTGTTCTGTCAGTGTACACTCTCTGATCTACATACATTTTCTTTCCACAATAGCTTGTACTGTTTGTCAGATTGCGCATAATGTAAAATGAGACTGCTCACTCACAAGAGTCCAGATGTATACACATGGTTTTGTCTTCCAATAAACCTGTTTACATGGCTGCATAGGAAGGATTTGCTACAACCAGAAATATCTAACTTTACTCCAGATTACATGCAAAAAAATAAAAGATTTACTAATGAATTCATAGCTATTCCTTGATATACCAAGTTGTAATATTTATAAATCATGAGCAATATATTGTGTTGCTGCAATGTGTAGTTTTAATAGTGTAGAAACTAACCTTTTTACAAAAATACCCCTGAAACTCACATCCCATAAACTTACTATGGATAGCATGTGGACAACATGCGCTACGCTGGCAAGCAAAACATTACTTCATCATGGTGACAAACACTGGACAAATGGTAACACAGCCAAAAGGTTAAGTTTCTTTTTCTGCTGTTTACAGTCAGGACTACTCTGACCAAATTCCTCCAACAATGACGGAATCCACAGATTTCAGCACAAACCCAGAATACTGGGAACTTGTATGTTCTGGGATTTGCATGTCCTGATTATGGACTAGACTTGAGAAATTACTGGAGATTTTAGTGAAAAGACTTGAGAATTACTTGCCACTTACACAACAAGCTCCTGGTTCTACCTTCGTACAAATGGACGGAAATATAGATTTCACTAACATACACTAATAAAATAAAATGTATATATTTTTTGCCCAATGCAGCATGAGTAAAAACTGTTTAGGATAATTTTTAAAGTAATGTTTTTTATTGTGTATCTAAGGAAAGGAAAGGGAGGGAAAACCAACCAACCAACATTTCTGTCAGATGAATAGAATATATTCAGTGCCTGCAGATAACAGGATTCTAAATCTGACCCCATGTTGCTGTGTGGGTGGACAGCAGCCAGCTGATGTGTTTGTGCATGTGTGCCTCCGGCAGACAGTGAGAATTTGTCAGTCCGGTGATGAATGGAGCCATACTAAACCCTGTGGATGAGCCACACAGTGTGGCTCACCTAGACCGTTGGGCTGACCTGCCTTTGGGCAAATGTGAACACTTCTTTATGGTTCTTCAGTCAAAGCCCTCAAAATCCAGCACATACAAAACTCTGCAGGAGTGGGTGACTGGTTCACCCACTCCTGTGATCATATCACCTCTGGTCTCCAGAAGCTTTGTTGACTCCTTGTCACTCAGCACATCCATTTCATAGTCTCCTTCTTACTCACAAAGTCCTCCATAATTCAGCCTCATCCCAGCCGCTTCACACTTGGCTGCAAACCGCTCCAGTGAGAGCTGCAGATCATGATCTAATGAAGCCAACAAGACCACATCATCCGCAAAAAGCAGAGATGCGATCCTAAGGCCACCAAAACGGATTCCCTCAACAACTCAGCTGTACCTAGAAATTCTGTCCATGAAAGTAATGAACAGAATCGGTGACAAAGGGCAGCCTTGGTGGAGTCCAACTCTCACCGGAAATGAGCCCGACTTACTCCCGGCAATGCGGACCAAACTCTGACACCGGTCATACAGGGTCCTGAGAGACCGTATCAGAGGGCCCGGTACCCCATACTCCCGGAAAACCCCCAATAAGGCCCCTCTAGGGACACGGTTGAACGCCTTCTCCAAGTCCACAAAACAGATGTAGACTGGTTGTGCGAACTCCCATGCACCCTCCAGGACCCTGCTGAGGGTGTAGAGCTGGTCCAGTGTTCCACAACCAGGACGAAAACCACACTGCTCTTCCTGAATCCGAGGTTCTACTATCCGGCGGACCCTCCTCTCCAGGACACCTGAATAGACCTTACCAGGGAGGCTTAAGAGTGTGACCCCTCTGTAATTGGAGCACACCCTCTGGCCTCCTTTTTGAACAGGGGGACCACCACCCCGGTCTGCCAAACCAGGGGAACTGCCCCTGATGTCCATGCGATATTGCAGAACGTGTTCGAAGTTCTGACGGAGATGGGAGTTAAAGCACCGTCTCACAGGGGACTCCGCCAGATGTTCCCAGCAGACCCTCACTAAACGTTTGGGCCTGCCAGGTCTTATCGGCTTCCTCCCACACCATTGGAGCCAACTCACCACCAGGTAGTGGACAGCTCCGCACCTCTCTTCACCCAAGACATACGGCCGTATAACAGATGAAACGATGACAAAATTGATTATCGAACTGTGGCCTAGGGAGTCCTGGTGCCAAGTGCACATATGGACAGCCTTATGCCTGAACATGATGTTCATGATGGACAATTTGTGACAAGCACAGAAGTCCAACAACAGAACACCACTCGAGTTCAGCTCGGGAGGGCAGTTCCTCCCAACCAGGCCCCTCCTGATCTCATGGTCATTGGCCATGTGAGCGTTGAAGTCCCCCAGTAGAACAAGGGAGTCCCAAGAAGGGGCACTCTCCAGTACCCCCTCTAAGGACTCCAAGAAGGGTGGGTAATCTGAACTGCTGTTTGGACCGTAGGCACAGACAACAGTCAGAACCCGTCCCCCCACCCGTAGGCGGAGGGAGGCTACCCTCTCGTTCACCGGGGTAAACCCAACGTACAGGCTCCAAGATGGGGGCAACGAGTATGCCCACTCCTGCCCGGCGCCTCTCACCGTGGGCAACTTCAAAGTGGAAGTATGTCCAGCCCCTCTCAAGGAGACTGGTTCCAGAACCAGAGCCATGTGTCGAGGTGAGGCAGACTATTTCTAGCCGGAACCTCTCAGCCTCGCACACTAGCTCCGGTTGCTTCCCCACCAGAGAGGTGACGTTCCACATCCCAAGAGCTTCTGCAGTCGAGGATCAGACTGTCAGGGTGCCCTCCCTCGGCTGTGACCCGTAACACAAGGCACCTGACCCCTTTGGCCCCTCCGACAGGTGGCAAGCCAATGGACCTTACCACAGCCCGACCTTTTCATTGGCTAATGCCTATTTGACGTCACAGCGCAGCGATCAGTGGGCTACCGTCTCACAAACTCAAGCTAATATACATTGTTCAGTACCTGACCGACAGAAAGGTTTTGCGTCAGGACTCTAAAACAATGGTTCTCCGTCAGTGGAGTATCTGTACAGGCGATTTCAGGTATCCTGATCATGTTTGTGGAACTAAAATTCACAGATTTCTAAAATCTGAAACGGAAAGCCTCGCTTGGATTAAACTTTTTCACGACCGCGTTTGCAGATAACATCATAGAATCAAAAGAACCAAGGATTGTCTGCTGGCGTAAGTATTATTACTTTGCTTTCTTTGTGTTTAGTGAATGAAAAAAAGTCAATAATAAACATATCCATTATGAAAACCTTTTAGCCACAGATACAACTTCTACATCCTGAAGCCTGTTACAGCCTTACGTTAGCCGAACAGATCAATATGCAATGTGTACCGTATCTGAAAACGTATCTAACGTATCTGTACCGTATCTATTAAAGATTTTATTTCACCTGAAAAGGCTTTTTACTAAACTGCAATCGTGTTAACCACCGAGTACCGAGTGCTAGCTGCTCTGCACTGTCCTATCAGAGCAGACCGAGGCATATTGAACATTTGCAAACAACAAAAATCACTCATTTCAAAATCACCCTCAAAACCATGAATGTCCGACTTACCAGCCTTGCTAGAATAAGCATTAGTGATCTTGTCCACAGCTATATTTATGCTGAGGGTCTGAGGATCTGCTGTTTTCCTCATCAACCTGTAGCATTTAGCTGCAACTCGCACAATATTGGAGGCATCGCGTGGCTAAAACACCTTGATCTCGTCCATAAAAGATGACATGAACTTGTTGGTTCCATGTCGTGGCTGATATTTTGTGAAAATCCGGCAGAAATACTAAACTAATCGACTCAGAAATACTCTGTAGTCAGCCGACGCCATGTTAACTAGGCGGGTTAAGGCTTTCCTTGTGAGACATGAAGTCCGAGGGGCGTTTCTGGGCGGGGCTTGGTGAGGTCCATTGGAAGGGGGACCCACGTCTCCTCTTCGGGCTAAGCTCGTGGTTCCATGGGCTCCATGGGTAAAAACCTGTGTTACGGAGTGAAGCTTCTTCAAACAAGACGGAGGCTCATATGTCTTTTACTGAACCTTTCTATTCAGTTTTTATTGAAGAGAGAAACATCGACAGCTGATGACGGCAACAGCTGTTCATAACCAATAGTCAACAAAAGCAAGATAGTGACAAAACAGAACCAGATCCTGTTAAGCATTCTTCAAAAGAAAAGACTTACTCTATTCAAATAAATCATGTCTCGCACTTAAATATATTTCACTTCACCTTTGTAATTATATACTATCATGTTTTTTTCATGATGATTAATAATAATCATCATGTAAATTATGCTTAACTTATAATTGTAAATCAGTCACTTATCATGCAAAATATACTGAACAACATATAAGTGTAAAAAAGTCACAACAGCCCGGCCACCAGGCGCTTGCCATTGGGCCCCACCTCCAGGCCTGGCCCCAGAGGGGGGCCCTGGTGACCAGTGTCCGGGCGAGGGAGAACCAAGTCCAAATTTATCTTTCTTCATAAGGGGTTTTCAGGCTGCGCTTTGTCTGGTTCCTCACCTAGGACCTGTCTGCCTTGGGTGACCCTGCCAGTGGCATAAAGCCCCAGACAGCATAGCTCCTAGGATCATTGGGACACTCAAACCCCTCCACCATGATAAGGTGGCAGTCCAAGGAGGTATTTGAATTTTTAGAAAAGTATTGTAGAAATAAAATATATTATTTATTCAGGGTTATGGATCTTACACCTAGTCTGGTGTCAAGTAGGTCTCCTGAGCGGCATTTCCATTATCCATTGGCTTTTGTAAAAAGGGGTATTTTAATTTTCTCAATGGAAACATGGCGATTTAGAAAAATTGTATACTTTTGGATAAAAAGTATTAATGCTAAGATGAGGTGATCGGCCATATCCAAATTTATGTACTTCACAAAACTGCAAAGGAAACACTTTTTTCACATCAGACTAGTCATGTGATCAATAATCAGATGTTACTAGAGGGAAAACAACAGAGGAGACCATAAGAAGTAGTAGGAGGGTGTTTTATTTTTTGTTTGTTTTTTTGTTTATGTTCTGGCTCCACCAGACCTCTCACAGCTTCACAGTTCATAAAAAGCTGTGCCATTCCAGCGTGTTGAATCCATAACTCTTCTTTAAATTCACTAACAGTTTCCTGCTCCCAAGAAGGCGAGGCTTGTCGCTCCATCATCTGAATAAAACGTAGACGTCTTGTTGGTTGATAGATGAAGAGTGTTAGTGCCATGACTGAATGGTGTTAACGCGACAGATGTAACTGCTCACATCTGTTGCTGCCATGATTTTTATTAAGCTTATTTATCTGTGATTTTACTTAATTTCTTATTTAATGAAAACACCACAATTACAAAATTGTGTTTTTCAATTTGTGCACATTTGTTATGGAAACACAGATATAGACTCCCACCTTTGTTTTATTTCAGTCACAGAGGCCCTCTCTGTCCTCTGCTTTAGTAGTTCACCTTCATCAGTCCGCCTGCTTTTCAACAACCTCTGTATCAAAAACAAAACTTGCTCTTTGAAAGCCAAAACTGTCAACATATGGATTTTTTGGTCACTTATATGTAACTTTATATGTGGTTTTCATTCTTATTTCTATTATTTTATCATCAAGGAAAATGAATACCAAAGTAAAAACTACCAATGAAACATAAGCTTATGTTACCGATCTATCAGTGATCAAACTATTGGAATGAAATTTGTATAGTTTCAATCCATGACTTCCCCAGGTCAGTTTATCACAATTTTTTTACACACATGTACCTTACATGGTGTCGCTGTTCAAAGACTTTACTTCTGTCTTCACACTCTTTGCTAAATGTTTGACAATGCACCACAGCAGTGTGCATCGTCAGTGTACTGTATAGTATAAACAAATATATGCCATACAGTTTATGTTGGTTTAAAAATAAAAAATAAAATCCACTTCAAGGTTTTGTTAGACCACAGGCTGCCTTCCAACGGTGTTTAACAAGCTCAGTTTATATTTACAGCTAAATTATTTATGACAGTGCTGACTATATTTGTCACCCTTTCATGACGTTAATGATGTTGAGTTATACAATAAATATAAAACTGCCAGTGGACTACCTTGGTGAAAACTGATAACCAACATAATTCATAGAAATGGCTGCAGGATATGTGTGCTTTACCTCCAACAGTCACCCCTAATATACACACACAACACACACACACTCAGTCTGAGTTACGTACTGGGTCAGGTGTTATGGAGAGAAATGTCAAGAATCTCTTTACCCAACCTCACAGTGACCCTGGTAAAGGTCAACACAAGTCAATGAAACCTGAGTCCCAGGAGCCAAACTATCTCTCTAACCCCTCACACACACATACTTGCCCAGATGGAGACTGGTGGTGATGATGTCAGGACAGGGTGTCAACCTTAAACTGTGAAAGAGAACAGACAGCCTGATAACAAACCTTTGTGATATGTAAGAAAATATTTCCAAACCTTTTTGACTGTTTTATTTTTTTGTTTTTATAAATAGCTTGTGTTATGGTGGTAGAAAAGAAAAGAATTTCGTCCTGGTTGTGGAACACTGGACCAGCTCTACACCCTCAGCAGGGTCCTGGAGGGTGCATGGGAGTTCGCCCAACCAGTCTACATG
>CAEGAF010178097.1:0-11900 GCA_903067075.1 Micropoecilia bifurca | reverse complement strand
GGTGCGGGGGGGGGTGGTCGGGGCGGTGTGGTCACCGCTAACCCACACCCCCCCACCCCGCCTCCCCCCCCCCCCCCCCCCCCCCCGCCCTCCTGGCGTCTCCCTTCATTTCATCCCTGAGGCTGCTCGAGCGTGGCCAGCAGTTTCCTGAATCGGGAGAAGAGTTGCTCTTTCCAACGGGAGTCAAACAACAAAGTCTTTTGAGTATCTTGGAATTGAAGTAAAAGTCCAATCTAGAGAAACTCATCCTTGTCCCGTTAGGCGACAAGGCGGCCTGGACATTACCCGTGTTAAACAGACAGCGGAGTCCGGCGACGACAGGCGCTTACATTCCGTAACAAAAGTATGTTTTTATCTTTTTAAAACCTTTTTCCTTTTTTATAATCTCTTTCTCTTTCTTACTGTTTATTCAATGTCACATGCTGTTTTTAATTTATTAAATTTTATTTTTATTATGTAAAGCACCTTGAAATGCCTTGCTGCTGAAATGTGCTATAGAAATAAAATTTGATTTGAAAGAAAATAACAAAAGGACACATCCTTTATTTCACACCTTTGCGGTTCCTCCGTTTTATTTTCATCCTTTAAAACGCTAACGTGTCTCTTTTTTTCCCCGATAACCACTTCATTGCCAATGTAGGTTCTAGTGTTTACCTACAATGGCTTGATTCTATTCCTCGTCATCTCCTGCTGTTGGTTGTTGTACCCTTTTTTAAAGTTCTCTGAATAAGAGGTTATTTCTGTTTCTTTCATTTAAAAAAAAACTCAACAAATGAAATCCAGTGAACTGTGAAATGATAATCTCCATCACATCTCTGGAGGACCCAGGGGGGGAGCAGCTCCCACTTCCCACCTGCCGCATTACTTCCCAATAAATCCCTAAGCTGCCAGGTATAACTTAAAAAAAAAACGAGTCCGATTAAGTCAGGGAAAGGTGGATTAATTACACGGTTGCCGCCGGTATCACGGCTATTTCTTTTTTTTTTTGCACCTTTCGTTTTTAATTTCACACATTTTCATGCGCTTTCAAGGGCAATCTCTGAACTTGTTTCTGTCCTGTCTCTTCCCACTTTCATCTTCTCTGAGTCCACCTGTTTCATATTCCCCACCAGAGTCTCACTAAAAGAGCAACAAGAGCAGGAGGGGTGGGGTGGATGGAGAGGGAGACAGGAGGGCAGACAGTTAGAGACAGATGAAAGCTAGATAAAGATAGAAGCCGCCCAGCCAGCTCCCTTTGCTTTACTCACCAGATTCCTCTGCCTGCATTTCCTGCATCCCTAATCTCGCCTTTTAACAACTCTGCCAATGGGGCCGCTGGCCGTCCATGGGAATAAACACACAGGCCGGCGACGCGGCGCGATGCACGGGAGGCCTGTAATGCTTCCCTGGGGTTTGTCTCTGAGACGGCTCGCCGTTTAGCATCCCCCCTCTCCTGCTCTCCCCCCCCCCCTCCACACTCCACTTCGGAAAGCGATGCCGCCTTCAAATCAGTGAGATCTGTAATCTGTAAATGACGGCGACAGGTTTAGCAAACGGTGGGTGGGAGAGCCGGCGGCTGGCGAAGGCGCCGTGTCAGTGAAGGACGGGCTAAATTAAGAGATATCAAAACAGCGAGTCTGTCCTGTGGGGATCCTACGTGTTTTTTTTTCTCCGAGTCAAAATCCAAGACGGAGTACTTTTGGGCCAATTTTCAAAGCATTAATATACAAAATAGAAGGCAATTTCACAGCTACTGAGTTTTAAATGTAAAAAACCCCAAGAAACTGGATGGATGAACGGATGGTAGGGTTGAGCAACTTGGCTGAAAAATGTATTACAATCAGTGTAATACCTTTTTCAATAACTATTTTGTTGTGTTTTTGTTTTTACTGACTGAAATACTGACAAACCGGTGACATGACCTCTCCTCTTAGCCATAGTTTTCACTCCATGCCTTTGTTTTTTACTTTTAAGCAGCTGTGAGGTAAAAACCTTAAACTGCTGCTGCACGAGATACTCAACAGATTGTTGTTAGGTAACAAAGATAGAATGAGTTAGTTGACATCACCAACTTTGCTTAGCTAGCCAAAAGTCGAGCGGCTAAAGTCTTTTCTTTGCCTACATCCCCCAAAATGCAGTGCTGTTCTGGATTGGAGTTCAGTGGAATTTTTGAAAATTCTTTCAGATGTATAATCAATTGATATTGATCACATGTATTCTGCGACATTTATTGTTCCTGCAGATACAGTTTTTCATAGTTTTCCAGAGGTGGAAAATATTTAATATGTCATGACTTGCCAATGTTGAGGAGGACCCATAAAGCAACATTACAGAGACAGATGGACTGCCTCTATTAAATCAGAGGCAGTCTAAACACATTAAACACTGTGTGTTTTCAGGACACATAATGCCATTTTATAGCACATTGAAGTGGCCTTCTGTTGTTATAAAAATGGTTTATATATCAAATACAACTTAAAAGAAATTTTACTTCATAATTTAATGCCTTGAAATTAGATCTCTGTCGCTTTCACTCCTGTTCTTTCACAACCTGGCTCCACTATTAACCCTTTAACAGTGATTTTATCAGCATTTCACTGAGAAGTAGCTTCTATAATGAGCGCAGCAAATGGTGTTTACTAATTGCTGCTGGCTAGTCTGAAGGAGTGGGGGGCGGGGGGGACAGGGAGAAGTGCTCTGTGAGGCGGGAGTTTGGAAACTGCAGCTCCAAGGAGGAGCTTCGTCCTGGAAGGCAGAGCTAGGTCCTCCTGAATGTTCTGCACAGCTGAATGGTTGCTACGGGAAATTTAAAAGATTTCTCAAACATACATGGAAAGAATCAAGGCAACACTCCATGTATGTTTTTGATGAAGGAATAACATAATGTGATGCAAAGCTCAAAAAAGTCAATTTTCCATAATACTACCGCTTTAAGAGAACCAGGAACATGGAGAATACAAAAGGGCAGAGCAGGGATTGACACAACAACAGAGGAAAGGGGAGATGAAACCCAAACACCCCAGAATCGTGACCGACACTTTTCCACACTTCTTTGCAGACCACCAGAATCCAGAGTTCTCTCATCACCTTTACAAGATAGTGGACTGTTGAGCCTCATCTACTAGTTTCTCACTTTGAATTTTAATATTTTAGAGCTCTAATTCCATCATCGTCTTGAGGAGAAAGAAAAAAAGGAAGCCATAGCCCACTGATCCCCAAGGAGACGTCTGTGCGCATCAGTCTCCCCCTAAGACAAGTCGGGCCTCCGAAGGCACGCGAGTCCTTGACTGCTGAAGTCGAGCCGACTCAACTTCGCCACCACCAGCTGCATCCGCCACAAACCTCTGTCACTCCCTGTTCCACCACCGCCCTGCGTGCTCCCTGCGTCTGCGAGGGCAGCACTTCTGACAGGGTGACTGTGACTCTGCTGCCCTGAGTGGAGCTGAACGCTCCCCGGGGGCCCCTCCCAGTTACTCCGACCGCTGCACATTCAGCAGCATTCGCACGGGGAAACGGGGGCCGCCCAATGAAACGGCGAGCCAGGGTCCACCTCCTCCCCTCTCAGGCACTCCTCGCCACCAAGCATGCCTCTCTGTGCGACACAGGAACATCTTATGCATTATTAAAAGATGCTTTTCCTAAAAGGCTTCCGGCACATTATTCTGCAACCACGGTGACATATCTGGAGACTGGAAATGTCTGCATGTTGGCCCGGAAGGATGTGATCAGCCAGGTAGCTGCCTCGGAGGAAAAAAACAAAAAAAAGACAAGCCGCAGGATTTAAAGTGACACGTTTACCTGTGATTACTCAGGTAGACAAATAGCGACAATACTTTAATAAGGTGTAAATGGGACCGTGAATTAATACAGAGTTGCAGTTTAATTGTTTATATGGTTCTTCCTGTACAGGAATGTAAAACAAAACAAAACAAAACTTATAATTAAACCAAAATGTCAGTTTGGAGTTTATCCATTATTTTGAGTTTACGTTCAGCAAGTCTAACAGCTAAATGACAAATAAATGATTTTAGTTAAATGAAAAACAAATTAAAAACGTACTCAGCTAAATTATGTAACTTCTAAACAAACTTAGCCCAACAAGTCTCTCCTATGTGGCATAAACTCCCCCAAAAATAAGAATTAGTTTCTGATGAGGACCTAAAACATAGCTGAAATAGTGATATGCTTGTTTATAATATTCTCACAAGGTGGTATGTTTCCCTGACAACCACAGCAAAGACATGCTAGCAGCAAGCAGCAACTACGTAAGAAACCTAGCTTGCTAGCACACTTGTCATTAGCATTAGCTTTGTACAAAGCAAGCTAACACTGGATTCAAACATTAATTCTTGCTCCAACACAGACATCACACTTAATTCTAGGTTGATATTATAATTCATAGCATACTTTAAAATTAGCTCTGGTGGTTATCAGAGATACTCTGGACACGACACATGAGCCAAGAGAGCAACAGCTGACTACACCAGTCAACTTCAGGTTAATTCTAATCAAAATGTTTAGGCAGTACTTCTTGCTGGCCTAAAACAGCTGATATAAGTGGGAAATAATATAAACAACCGTCACTTATTAAAACTATGTTAATTACTAATAGCACACGCTGTCCGAGATTGGTTTACAAAGTGTATCATGTTAGCTGCAGTGACGTATTGAACATCCTCCAGGTTAGGCAATAGTAAAAAAAATGTCCAAAAATCAAAGATAAAGAAAATTTAATGCTAAAATAACACTAATGTATCAGCTCCTGCTGCTGAGTCATAATATTCAGTCAGTTTTACTTTATTCATAAAGAAGATTAATAGTGTGTATAAACCTGAACTTAATTTATTCATTCTTCGTTTGAGAAATGTTATTAACCTTGATAAAAATATGGTTATGCATTATGTACATAGTGAGCAGCGGCGTGGTCAGAGGTACCACAAGGGGGCACATCCTGAAAGGTCCTAAGGACAAACATTTGAGGACACTCGATTTCCAAATGTATTCCATAATCCATGAGAATTTGTTTAATAATAAACTTCCTTATTACTGGAGGATGAACTGAGCAAAGATAGTCGTTTCATCTCACCGTCGGGTTACATATGTGATTTATGGATTTTCTTCAACGAAAAGAAATATCCAAAACTCTTTCTTACTGTGTAGTACATCTGTTGCCTGCTTCTAACATGAACCAAACTCTTTCTTGTTACGGTTTTGGCTTAACCATGAGCTCCATGGAGCAAGATGTTTTTTGTTCTTTTCTTTTCTTTTCTTTCTGAACAGTAGAAGACACATCCATAAAAAAACAGTTATAGATGATCCGGCTCAAGGCTGAAATAAAAGGAATGCATTAACAGCTTCTGCTGTGTTCAATATCTGCCTGAGGTCAGACAATAAAACCAAGCATATTTGACATAATTCAGTTTAAAAAGAGGCTGAAAACAGCATCGCTATCAGAACAAAACAACAGGCTGCTCTCATGACACAACGGAGATGAGCTAATAAGCCTGGCAGAAATGTAATTATGCATAACATATGTACTAAACAGTCATATGTGGTTATATCCTCCACAAGGGGGCACATTCAAGAGGGGCATTTAAGGATTAAAAATGTATTCATGATCTTTTTGTCATCTTAATGATTGGTAAAAAAAAAAGAAAGGAACCAAAACCCTCTTTATCATGAGAGAACCTAAATGTAATTTAAAATATAGTTTTTTTTACTGTGAATTAGACCAAAGAATTTGACTTTTCTACAACATTTTCAGAAATAATATTGGATAATGCTTGATTTCCTTCAAAATGATCTTTTTAGAGTGTTTAGAGGATTTGTTTTAATAGACACAGTCAGCCTCCAATTCTGACTCAACCATGAACACCAGAGGCAACTACGTTATTAATAGTGAAGGGAATGTTTTCTTCAACGAGGCTGAGCCCACGTATAATGACGCAATGTCACCGTGTGGTCAAAGGGATCCACCAGGGGGCGCACCGTGAAATACCCCGAGAAAATGATTCACTTCAATATTTAGTCCCATTTGTTAATCTCCACGTTTTTTTGTCCCCTTTAACAATTCACTCAATGGTAAAAAAAAGAGATGAGTTAAAGAAACTTAATTTCTTTAACATGGGAGGACTTTTGAGATTGAGCTTAAACTGCAAATTTAATAACTAAAATTGAATTATCTCCAAAATTCTGTTTTAAAGTGAAGCCGATGAGATGTAGGTTGACTTTAATGTGAATTTGACACTTTGACCCTTTTTCTGCCTTGACTCGGAGCAAGTATTCATGTGTATCCATGATAACAGTGGCAGGCAATGTCTCTTTAAAAAATAATTATGATTATTATTTCATTCAAGGCCAAAAAAAAAAACGGGCTTGCATTAACAGCTTCTGCTGAGGTCAGTATCTGCCTGAGGGTTGATTAATTTATTCTAACAGCAAAAAGAATAAATAAGTCAAATAAAAATAACAGCAGCAAAACTAAGCATCTTTGACTTGATTCATTTTTAAGCAGTGAACAATAACTACACACAAGGCTGATACAAAAGCAGTTGTGAACATAGTAAATAGCGACGCGGTGGGCCGCAGCTTCCACAAGGGGGCGCGTCCTAAAACGTCCCAAGGAAACACTCAATTTCCAAATTTCCGTCCCTGGTCTCCACGAGCCTTTTGCCCCCCCAAAACCACAAAAGTGCTCGCTGTTGCAGGGAGGAAACGCGTCCGAAGCCGGACTGTGGTTAACTTCCCCTCAACTCCACCTCCACGGTGTTGCCGTATTTCGACGCAAACTTCCGGAACAAAGGGAGAACTTACATTTCTCGCGTCCCCCCGGGGTTCGCGTCCCTTCTGTAGAGCCGCTCAACAAGTTCCGAGCAGCGGGACTGAGCCGTGGAGGCGGACCGGAGCTCTTCTCTTTAAGCTGCGCTCCTCGGCGGGAATATGATGAGTGCGCACGTCGGGTCTCCGAGGAATCGCTGCGCGCAACATCCCCCAGCTCACACCTCTCTCTGGTTTTTTTTATTTTTTTTAACCAATCTTTTTTTTTTTTTTTTTTTTGCCCCTCTTCCACTTCAAAACAAATGAGCGATCGCCGTCCTGAGGGCTCGGTCAGCAGCGCGCGCCTTGTTGTGGAGACGGAGGGCTTTTCTGGACGAGTGCTGCAGGTGCCAAAGTGTCCATCATCCTCTCTCTCCCAAGTGGCGCTTCCATCACGGGCGTCAGGGGCAGGAGGGGGTGGAAAAGAAAAGGAATTAAAAAAATCCAACTACAGAGGGAAAAAACTTTGACCTGCCGCGGTGTGAGATCCTCCTATTTTCATCCTACGGAATAGGTTTCAGCCACTCAGCTGCGGGGGACATTAATCCCAGCAGTTGGTCTCGGATGCTGAGGTGATCCGCATCTTCTCCGTGGCGCACCGAGCGCCTAGACAATGCGCTCCCGGGCTCAGCGCACTCAGCTTCCCCCCCTCCACCCTCTTCTTCTTCTTCTTCTCGTTCACACACATACGCGCGCACACCTATAGGGTGTTTCTCTCCTCTCCTTTCCTCTCCTCTGCTCCCCTCCACCTCCTCCAGCTCGTCTTCAAACTGTAGCCGGCGCCGAGCGGCTCGCATTCAGCGGCAGCAGCACCAGCAGCATCATCCTCTATCGGGACCTGGATGAAACTCTGAAGGGAGGAGTTGAACCTCTTCTAAGTGGACTTCATGAGATGCGTTAAATGTCCCACACGCAGGTGCGCGTCCCCGCAGGCTCAAGGGAATGATGAAGCTTTTAGGGAGAAAAAAAGTATGTCTTCTGAAATTTAGAGAAAGTCCCATTTGTCTGGGCCGCGTTGATGAGCTAAAACGCTCTGTTACGTTAAGAAGTGCGCAAACATTTGCTTTTATATGAAAAAAGAAACAGACTGACGACCTGGTCAGGGTGAACGTTAGCTGGACGTTAGATGGAGATAGACACCAGCAACCCTCCTCACCCCACTAAGGGACAAGGGTGTTAAGAAAATGGATGGATGGATGGATGGATCGATCGATGAATGGAGGAAGAGAAGAATACACTAAAAGATGTACCTCTGATTTGACCTTGTTTGGCAGGTCAAATACCGATTCAGTAAATGCATCTAAGATATTTTCAGTCTACAAACGCATAAAACACATATGAGAGAAAAACCAAGAGGAGGTCGAACTGGCCGAGCCTTCAGATCTGCTGCCATTACATACAACTGTGTCCAGTGGAAAGTTAAGTGGAAGGACCAAAGTGTGGTTGAGAAAGTACAAGCTATAGGGAACAGCAACAACATGGCTAAAACATAGCATTTTCTTATGTAATAAAAAATACTTTTAAGTTGTTTAAATTTATGCAAGATATGCACCCACGTTTTCTGAAATAAATGCTTGAACATTGCTTAATTTTTTTTAGTGAATCCATAGAAAATATGAGTTTATGTATATTTTTCAAATTAAAACATATCAATCGATTTGTCACAGTTGTCTCATTTTGTCCTTTATATATCCAGCTACAGAGTCCAAGCGTTGCCCTTAAATTAAATATTTAGGACCAAGGCAAGAATGTCAGCAAAATCTTTAAGATGTGGAAAAAAACGTTTAACATGTGGAAAAAACTTCAATGGGTTTCACATGTTCTAATTTTTACATGAGCAACACGTCGGAAAATATCTCCAACATTAACAATTTTTCCATACAAGTGGTCTATGTAACATTACCCCTAGTGTTAAACATGTTTTGACTCAATATAATTTATACATGTGAAACAATTTCCCACTTTTCACATGTTAATTTGTGAAACATATTAATATGTGAAACATGTTTCACATTTTCCCATATGTCCCATTTTCCCATTATGTCATGTAGCAACATGACATAATCCTGCCTATATGGGAAAACTTCCTAAGTATGGTTCACATGTATGATTGTTCCCCCTATCTAAAAATGTTCCACCTATGAAATATTTACACATGTGCTTCTCATGTGAAAACAACTTCCACATGTAAGTTTTCCTTCATGTGTTGTACATGTAATTCCCACATGGGAAACAGGTGCTAGAATTGTTCAACTTGTGGGGTTTTACAAGGGTGTTATTTTACATCATAGGTTCACATGTGAATTCCTATTGACTTCACAAGAGAATTTCTGTGTTTCAGAAAATCCATTCTTTTCCAGAGTGCCATATGTGGGTTTCATACATTTTGCATGTCCCGTATGGGATTTTAGCATGTCATCTCACATTTAGTCACATTCACGTACGATGATGTTTTAAGCTGTTTCCATTGATCATATGAATGAGAACATTGTATTCACAAAAGTAAATTTGCTTAATGGAAACACACCAATTCCACCTCCCCCAAAAACCTGTTTTTATTTATTTTTTTAAATTGTGCTAGGGTGAGGTGGATTTTTAGATTGATCAAAATTGTATTAAAACATCACACAAGTCACGTGATCAAAAACCAAACGTTACTGCGGGTGGATAAGACCAATTATTAACAAACTTATTCACATGTGATTTCTATCACATTTCTAAATACAGATAATTGGGAGATTGTATCTCTTTTGAAATAAGTGGAATATCGCCAAAGTTGTGTGCACATTTATAATGGAAACACAGCAATAAGTAGCTTTGCACATGTGAAATCTGAAGGAGCGAGTGCAAAAAAAAGAAAAAGAAAAAGTGGATCAAAATTCTTCAACATAGAAACCAAAGGTTAGTGGGCACCGCTTAAGAACATTCTGGGACCGGCCCTGCAGATTGACGCACCACGTCCTCAGCTCATCTTAATTAGACTTCTCTCCTTCTTCTAAAGCCGCTTCCTGCAGCTTTTCACGCAGTCGCACTTTATCTGATTATCAGTGTGGAGAGGAGAACGAGGTGGCAGCGGCCAGCATAACTCGGGTGGTGACACTTGGCGCGCCGGTTTCCAGTTGGACAACTACACTCCACTACACTGCGCGGCGCGTCGCGGGTCTCCGGTCAGACGCTCAGGCTCCGTTTAATGCGGGTCAAAAGGCTCGCAGAACTCTCACCTCATTGGACCGGGAGGCATTAGAGAACCAGAGGAGGTCCGCGGCGCACCGACTGTACGTCCTTCTAATGGATCTCCAAAAACTCATGAGCTATGAATTCACAAACAAACAAATAAACAAATAAATAAACATCGCTCAAATGATGAACCGAGCTTGTCTTTCAACTCGCGCGTCAAGGAGACCGCATCGGATTTCTGACTTAGGCATCCAAGGTGATGACTGCGCTCAGAAAAAGCGCTGGAAAGATGCGAGCACAGAAAAAAAAGAAAAAGAAAGAAAGAAAGAAAAGAGAAACACACACAAGGAGATAAAGAGCTGAGGCAAACAGAAAGCTCCTGCTCTTAAATCTTACTTCGTCTATTCACGACGCGCATTCTTTTTTTTTTTTTTGGCCACCTACTCTGCGTGCGTCACGGCGGAGCTTCAAAAACTTTGCGCGCCCCCCGCTCGGGATTAATAACATAATAATAGTAATATAATAAATTGGACTGTTTGAGTCTCTCACCTCAGCTGTTTTTTCCTCCTCTTTCTTTCTCTCAGTGCTTCGCTCCGTGTGGATCAGCCCCGTGGCGTGTCCGGTTGCTGCCCAGTAAATCCGCTTTAAAACGGGACATGTTCTGTCGAAACGGGGCGACTTGTGTCCGTCGCTCCTGGGGATCGTGAAAGAGAAGAAAAGCCCCCCGGTGCCTCAGGCAGAACACAGGTGGATTGGGGGGAGGAAAAAAAAATCCTACTGCGTTTCTGTCTCTGTGTGTGTGTGTGTGTGTGTTTTATAAAAGACGATTTCAGAAATAATAATAATAAAAAAGATGCTGGTTAAAATCAGAAATCAAGAGATTCCGGGTGGGCTTCTTTGAAAGCGCGTCAGAGGCAGCAGTGACCAGACCCGCTGCTCTCAGACACAATGAGGCGCTCAGGCTTTGACTATTGACTTTCCACCTGAAGGTCCAGATCTCCGGCGGAAGCCCGGCGATCTGCGGCTGAGAACAACCAGGAGCGAGACCGCGAACCTCCGACTGATCGCGAACGGGTTCGACGGCTGGTTGGCGGTTCAACATGGCCACATTACCGAGCGTCAAGCGGCATTAGAGTCCCAGCGGGGGTTAGTTCAAAAGTCCTTTTTTTTTTGGATAAATGTTTGAACAAAAATACAGATGATGATGAGGAGGAGGAGGATAAAACTCTCCTTTTACTGAGACACTTCAACCTGTGAGGGTTTTAATGAATGTTTGACTGTTCAGAAGCTTTTCCCAAGATCGACACCATCATCACTCAACCAGATTATGCAATGGATTGTAAAATATTCATCTGAAACGTCAGTGGATTGGTTAAGAAATGTCATTAACCAAAAGAAACAGCACATAAGTCTAAAGAGGATTTATTCAACATGCATTATGAATAAAATTCTAAATGGTAATCCATGTGGACAACCACCCTTAGTCTGATACCCCTAAATAAAGTCCAGTTTCCATGAGAAGACAACAAGTTAGTAAGTAGACTTTAATTCATTTTTTTAGCATTTCAGCTGTATAGTGAAGCCCTCAGAAAGTTTATATAAGCCATTAGTGAACAATGGGACACACCAGACACATTTAGATGAAGCACCGTCTGATTAATAAACAGCATCCTGTTCTTTGAACTTCTCTGCTCCATCCATCCATCCATCCATCCATTTTCTTCCGCTTATCCGGAGTCGGGTCGCAGGGGCAGCAGCTTCAGAAGGGAGGCCCAGACTTCCCTCTCCCCAGCCACTTCTTCCAGCTCCTCCGGGGGAACCCCAAGGCGTTCCCAGGCCAGCCGAGAGACGTAGTCCCTCCAGCGTGTCCTGGGTCTTCCTCGGGGCCTCCTCCCGGTGGGACGTGCCCGGAACACCTCACCAGGGAG
>CAEGAF010178089.1:0-21544 GCA_903067075.1 Micropoecilia bifurca | reverse complement strand
CAGACGCTGCCCCAATCCGCCTGTCGATCTCCCGCTCCCTTCTTCCCTCATTCGTGAACAAGATCCCCAGATACTTAAACTTCTCCACTTGAGGCAGGACGACCCCCCTGACCCGGAGAAGGCACTCTACCCTTTTCCGACTCAAGACCATGGCCTCGGATTTGGAGGCACTGAGCCTCATCCCGGCCGCTTCACACTCGGCCGCGAACCGCTCCAGCGAGAGCCGCAGATCACGATCTGATGAAGCCAACAGGACAACATCATCTGCCTCTTTTCTTACTGCGCATCCTGCAAATACTGCAGTATAATTTCCCCCACAGTTACAACATTTAATAGGATTATTTCCACACTCACCATTAGGATGTTCGCCTCCATATTTCCCACACCTGTTTCCCTTTACAAACATTTGCAATATGTCCATATCTTTGGCATTTAAAGAACCTGAGCAGTAGTGGAATATACTGCCTTACATTAAAACTCAACCATTACCTTATCAGGCAGAACTCTATCTTTGAAGACCAGTAGTACTGACGTATTTTCTCTCCATTCCTAAAAGCCTGTAGTTGTTTGATGTCTGTGATTTCCCCTCCTTTAATTATTTTCTTCAGTTCCTCCAAATGTTTTCCTACTGGAATTCCTGATATTACTCCTTTTACTTCTTGTCCCCAACAACCTTTCTTTCCAACACTTCCTTTTTACACACCATTTGTAATTTAAGAGCTTTTTTCTTTTGTTCAGCATTTTTACAAATAATGAGCAGACTTCCATTTCTTAAGACCTTAGCTAGTTCTACTTCTCCAATTGCTCTCTTAAGTCCATTTGACAGACTGACAGTTTTAAATTTTAGTATAACTTTAAACCCTTCCATTATTGCTTTCTTCCTTATTTCATCCTCAAGAGATATTTTCCCAGTGTTTATTTCCTTTATTCCCTTATGTCTCCTCCCTCCTCCACCTCTGGCTTAATTTAGCAAATGCCAGTTAGCGCTTAATCGAAAACTGCGTTCTCTCTTTGTCGCTCACGTGACCCGCCCTTCGCTAAAACAAGCAGAGGACGCCATGGGTGAAAGTCCTTTTGAACTGGAGCCCAAACGATGATTGGCTGGAGCGAGGCTTGGACCGGCGCTGATAGGTCCCGGTTGCAGAATGGGAGGCGCTGATTGATGAGGCAGGTGTGACTAGAGTCTTCTAGACTGAACTTTTGTCAAAACTCCATTTCTAATTTATGACAAGCACTTTGTTTTGACTGAGCTACTTTGATTCATGCCTTTTAAAAAGCACATTGTATTAAATAAAAAAAAGTTGTAAAATTGTCACTGTGTTGTCACTTCAGTATTTCAGTATAGGGTAAATTTTGAGTGCATGTACCCCAGATTATGAGTTGAGGGATATTGAAGAATTTGAGTTCATTTCCATCATTATACGAGTTGAAAATACTGAAAATTTTAAGTGAAATATTCCCTAATCATAAGTTGAGAAATGTCATTATTTGTAAGATAACGTTGAGATAATTTAAGACAACTGCACCTGTAATTTTTATTTTGTATAAACTTAAAACATTTAAAAACATCACAAATATTCTTGTGTAATCAGTTACAAAATAATTTTTGTGAACTTGTTAGGGTTTACAGTGTAATAACCTTTTGATTTCATTTCATTAGTTTTTTATGTCATGGTCGAAAAAATTTAACGCCACAAGTTGTAGAAGGTCATTACTTGCTTTAACACGGGTATATATATATTTGGCTACATGATATGCCAACTTTGCATTAAATTGTCATCATTTACAAAATCATGCAAAGTTGGCACTTTTAATGGACTTTTAAAGGAACTTTTAGAGCAACTTTGCATTAAAAGTGTCATTATTTACTGAATGACACTTCATGACAACTGTCATACACATTCATAAAGACTTCATGTTCATGACAGACGTTATGTCATGTTTATTACAGTGTCATGCCAGTATTATGCACACCCCTTCAAATAAAGTGTTATCGCATATTTCATCCGACAATAAAAGAAAAGTGTTTTAATACCAAAAAAGTCAACCTTCAAATAATTATGTTTAAGTTATGTACTCAATACTTGGTTGGGAATCATTTTGCAGAAATGACTGCTTCATTGCGACGTGGCACGGAGGCCTTCAGCCTGTGGCACTGCTGAGGTGTTATGGCGTTATGGAGGCCCAGGATGCTTCGATAGCAGAGTGTTGGGTCTTGCGTCTCTCAACTTTCTCTTCACAATATCCCACAGATGGGGTTCAGGTCAGGCGAGTTGGCAAGCCAATTGAGCACAGTAATACATGGTCAGTAAACCATTTACCAGTGGTTTAGGCACTGTAAGCATGTGGCAGGTCGTGCTAAAAAATGAAATCTTCATCTCCATAAAGCTTTTCAACAGATGAAAGCATGAAGTGCTCCAAAATCTCCTGATAGCTGCTGTATTAACCCTCCCCTTGATAAAACACAGTCGACAGGGTACTTGACACTGTATTTCTGGCAATTCCTTCTCCTCAGTCTTAATCCAGACTCTGGCACCTTGATTTCCGAATGACATCCAAAATTTGCTTTCATCTGACAGAAGTACTTTGGACCACTGAGCAACAGTCCAGTGCTGCTTCTCTGTAGCCCAGGTCAGACACTTCTGCCGCTGTTTCTGGTTCAAAAGTTTCTTGACCTGGGGAATACAGCACCTGTAGCCCATTTCCTGCACACGCCTGTGCGCTCTGGATGTTTCTACTCCAGACTCAGTCCACCTTCTTCCCTCAAGGTCTGGAATCAGCCCTTCTCCACAGTCTTCCTCAGAGTCCGGTCACCTCTTCTCGTGTAACGTTTTCTGCCACACTTGTTTCTTCCCACAGACTTCCCACTGAGGTGCCTTGATATATCAATAGGTTGTTCCCAGAGTGCTGTATACACTCTGCTCCAAAGCGGGCGTAACCGTCCTCCCGGTCCCGGAGGGCCTCGCGGGACCGGGCGGCAGAGCGCCCGTTGGAGGCTGTGTCTTGGGCGGCGCCGAGCGCATGGCGGACCCCACGGTGACGGCCCCGATCTCGGAACCAAACCCCCCCAGCGCGGGGACGCGGCGCAGCCCTGGCCGCTCTCCGCGTGCCGGCTGGTACCCAACTCGCCCCTTTCCTCCGGGGAGGGCGCGGAGGAGAGTGCTGTAACATTGAAGAGTGCTGTATACAGCACTCCAGGAACAACCTATTGGTTCAGAAATTTCTGTCTGTGTCTTACCCTCTTGCTTGAGGGTGTCAATGATGGCCTTCTGGACAGCAATCAGGTCGGCAGTCTTACCCATGATTGCGGTTTTGAGTAATGAACCAGGCTGGGAATTTTTAAAAGCCTCTTGAATCTTTTGCAGGGGTTTAGAGTTACTTTGTATATTCAGATGATTAGGTTAATTGCTCGTTCAGAGAACCTTTATATGATATGTTAATTTTTTGAGATAGGAATTTTGGGTTTTCATGAGCTGCATGCCAAAATCATCAGTATTAAAACAAAAGACCTGAAATATTTCAGTTGGTGTGCAACCAATCTAAAATATATGACAGTTTAATTTTTATCATTACATTATGGAAAATAATGAACTTTATTACAATATGCTAATTTTTTGAGAAGGACCTGTATAAAGATTTTGTTTTATTACAGTAGTGATCTGGTACATGTGGTGGAAAACAGAAGAACTCTGGATAAGTCAGCATTACATAATGTCCCAACACGTGCATGAAGCTGTGATTGAACTGGAGAACCCTTTCAGTGACAGACAGCTCTATCCTATGTGCACTAACAAGTACATAGATCCTTCCTCCCAGCAGCTATTAGACTTTATAACCATCAATGCTCCCAACAAACTCAATATTTACTTTTCCACGTGACATATTCTTTTTCTGTTATCTAGCTGGGGCTGAGTGTCTTGTGAGTTTCAGTTTTCATTTCTGCAGTGACAGCTTTTCATTGTGCCACAATGTGTTACAAGACCTTTGATGTTTGTGTGTCTTGTGCTTTAGAGTCTATCAATACATCCCAATCTTACAAAGTCATTTGAAAAAGTGACGTGCCAACCAGCCGGCGCAGCTCATCTTTCCTACATGGGAATTTAATTTCCTCAGAGCCACACTACTCTGCTGGACATCTGTCTCTGCCCTGAAACTCTCTATGATCATATCTGTCCTCAGTGGGCATGGAGTCAAAACTGTATCCTTCACCCAAATGTCAGAGCAGACTTATTACTCATTCCCCAACTCTCTATATAGTTTATAACATCTTATTTATTTTACCTGGAACGAATGTTTAAACTTAAGATAATGGTGTTTCACTCTGGCGAAGAAGAACTAACTTCAGTATCACCATGAGTAATATTGATGACCCTCCTGAGGACACGCCATACGTTTGCATCGTTTCATCACCAACATCAGTTTGAGTTTCCATTTTAACACTGATATCTTCAGTGGATGTTTTTCTAAAGAAACCTTTGCACCTGTCATGTATTTACAGTGATGTGACAACTTATTTACCCATCAATCTCTTTTGTTTTTTTTAATGTACAATTTAATGATTTCAGATCACCAACACAATCCCAATGCTACACAAAGATAGTCCAAGCTGATACAAAAATGCAATGGTATTTTACAGAATTGCACAGATTTTTTAAAAATTTAATAACATTGAAGAGCTGAGCAGAATGTTTAAGGTCCTGCCAGAATGTCACGTTGTGTTCAGGTCCAGGCTTTTAGTATACCTCTCTGAAGTTTTCTGTTATTTTGCTTGTTTTGTGTTTTTGTTGTTTGTTCTTTTTATCCAGACAGGAAAACTTCATGAAGTGTTTTGGACCATTGTCCTGCTGCATAACCCAACTGTATTTGGCCTTAAGGTAACAAACTTATTGCTGGCCATTCTTCTTCTGTAGTTTTTTTGGTAGACAGCAGCAGTGCAGTCAATCTGGTTTCGACGCAGCAGAGGAACCCCACAGCATCACACAACCATCACCATGTTTAATAGATACTATATTCTTGTGTTAGTTTTACCCCAGATAGTATTGAAGAGAATTTTGCAAAAACATTAATATTTGTGTTCTCAGGTTACAGAAGATTTGCCTTCATTAGAACATTTTTTTTTGTAGATGTGAGATGATAGCTTATGATCTCTTTGGTCTGCAGTAGTTATGGGCCATTGAAGCACTTTTTAGTTTTTATCTGTTTTTGAGTTCCTTTTGATTGGAGCAATGTGGGTTGCTTTTTGAGCTCTTTAGCCTACTTCATGTTGTCAGACAGGTTCTGTCAAAATGATTTATTCATTCTACCAAGTTCAAGCTGAACTCAGTCTTTCTTTTTTATCACAAAATTACAGATACTGTTTCATTATGCAGGATTGGATTGGATTTGATTGGCTTGGATTGGTTAGGAATCCTTTAACATTCAGTTTGTCTGCAATTTCTGATGTGGGGTTGATTGACTTAAAGTTTTCCTTTGTTCAGAAAATTCTGTGTCAACAGAATAACTTTTTCAAACCCTCACACTAACAGTAAAGTCTGACTAACAACAACTTTGTTCAGTAGAGCTGGACTCAAGCTTTTTTGGGAAAGTTTCTGATAGTTTGTTATTTTATTTGTTACTACACTGCAAACTGCCAGACTTCTTCTGGTATTGCTTACTTATCACATTTTAATGTTTTAGATCTTCAAACAAATTTTAACAGCAAATAAGTAAATACAAGTTTTTTTCAAATCATGTGTTCACATTTTAGAGAAAAAAGATCTACCCACTTTTAAAACACAGTCTCCACTCCTATACAGTAACACATTTGACATACCCCAACACATGGCTCAAACTTTATGCACACCCTTTTTTCTACAAACAGACACATCCTATCCTTTCCCCCTTGCATTCCACCGTCACTGTGTGGTGTCAAATATTCTTTGGCACAGCCAGGGGTTCTTTGCCTTGCATTTTTCACTCTCAGAACAAGACTTTTGCTTCCAGTTCAAACCAAGGCCTCAGATCTAAAGTGATACCAGACACTACAAATGTAATGACTGAAATTTATAATGCATCACTGACTTATTTACATGTTTTAAATACAAAGAGGTTACATAGTACTTTAATCTAATATGTAGAGCAACAATTACAACATAAAGTAACATATATACCATTATTGTTTGCATCAATGTCACAGGGATAATTTTCCTAATTTACAAAGAAGGAAGTTGAGTTCAGTGTCTTCTTCTGAGGTTTTTATGTCATTTTCTTTGTTGGTTTTTGATGCAGCTGAAATTGTAACAACTGTTGCTAGATATTATTCTGGGTACCTTTATGACCTCTTGGAAGATTTATTAATGCGCTCTAGGACAAATTTTGGTTAGTCAGCCATTTCTCTGTTTCTGGATAATGGCTGTTGCTTTGGTTTGTTGGAACCATAAAGCCACCTAAAAAAGTGTTTTGTTACACTGGACAAATCAAAATGTCTTATTTAACAACACAACATTTACGCTTCAGTTGGCTGAAATGTAAATGCTGTGTTGTTAAATCAGACATTTTGATTTGTCCAGTGAAACAAAAACACTTTTTGCGGGGCTTTATTAAGGTTGGGTTTGAATACTTATTTTCCTCATTCATAAATGACACCATCTCAGCCCAAGTTACCTTTGTCTGATATTGAAAGTGATTGACTCATATGAAACCTTCAAATCTGACAAAATCAGAAGAAATCTGGAGATTCAGACAGACAGAACTATCAAATAACATAAAAGATGTAGAACATTGATAAAATCTATGTTCTAATCAAAAACTTGGACAACTATATATTAACAATTTAACAGATTGTTAGTGGGTAGTTTTATTGATACATTGTGCCAAAACTGATCCTTTGAGGACATACGTCATCTTGATGTGACCCAAAATGAAAATGAGTCTGACACCCTGTTCTTGATGATCCAGCAAAGACATAAGAAGGGAAACGTTATACATCTTCCCAGTGAGGGGAAGAATAAAAAAAACATGTTCACTCCTTGATGATGTGTACCTGCCAACGCTGGCACCACAATCAGTTTGGTCTGTAAATAAACAGATCATCTTTGGGAACCTCTGAAGCAGCTCACCATGTTAGCTAAATTTAATATCTAACAACTACACCAAGTTCATTTGTAAAAGTGCTTTTGTGGACTTTCTACTCATGGAGAGATCAATACCAGTCATTCTGTTAGCAGTGTGCTCCCACCTAAATGTCCGCTGACAGCAGCGACAGCCTAAGATGTGGTGCTGTGGTTTTACTTTCCAAGAAAACCACTTCACATTGTAATCTGCTGCATCGCTGTCACTGTCTGAATGTGTTCCTCGGCTGCAGCAAAGCCTTGCTTATACTGATTGATGTGGAAATTTGTGAAAACCCAATTGCTTTAGACAACAATATCATCTGCTTGGAATAAAACAAAAAGTGACCTTTAAAGTACTTTTTGGGGGAGATCATTTCTTTCTATATGAAGTGTAAGGCTGTGTGTAGCAAAAAGGCTGGGAATTTTTCTTGCACTTTTCTTTGAAGTTTATCAACAAAAGCAACACTGGAAATTAAGGCAATGTGCTTATTACATTTTTGAGTGGAATTCTGCATCCTTTTGAACCTGAACTGTTACAACTTCCCCAGATGATAGTGTCCGTTAGAATGTAAAGAAATAACATGAGAAACACAGTAAAATCAACTCGAAATTAAAACCAAGCAATAAAGTGATACCTGATCAAATCAATGGAGCTTGATTAATTGACAAACAATGTTGAAATTAAAAATGTAAAAAATGTGTCCTTTTTGGCAGAGCAAATTGTGTACACTCTCAGGATGTTCATTTAATTGACTGCTGAGTGCTCACTTAGAGGAGGGGTTAAGTTATAATGAATGTTAAACTCAAGGCTCGGGGGCCAAATCCAGGTGAAAAACTGGTTTCTTTTATAATACACACTTGTAAAGTGCATCTAAAATAAGCATCTTACATAATGTAGTGCCTCCAGCTCTAAGCCGAACTAAGAGTTGTGTTTGCTGGTGGAAAGTGAAGTTTTATATGATGCTTATCAGAGATACTTAAAACAATGTCTACGTGTCGCCATGTTGAAATTCCAACTTCTCCAACTTCGTTAACTGGAACTCTGATTTTTTTACTAACTGAAATGCAGCATAACTTACTGTTCCAGTTCTTTCCTGGGGCACATAGAAAAAGGCACATGTGTGTAGAGAAGCCAAAACTGTTACTTTTGTAAAAGTGTGCTCCCACAATCAATTTATTTTAGTCATTCTCAAGAAAAACGAAGTAATCCAAAACAGAAAACAAACAAAAAGAACTAGTTATGTGTAAAGTATGACATTTTTTCAAAATATTTTTTTTTCGGCTCTCGTGGCCTGTATTTCACAGCAGATTGACAGGAAGGTGGGTTATGAGAGGGCAGAAAAATGAGGCAAAGGTCAACTGGCCGGGCCCCGGGGCCAGGACCGGGGCCCATGACGCCCATGCATGTAGGACTGAGGCTTGGATGCAGCATGGTGCCCCTGCACCCTCTCCTATCCCCGCTCAAAGGGTGGTATTTTTTAAGAATAAAGTAAAACATTTATAAATTAAGTAAAGATTTGGGGTTGCCGTATCAATGCCAAGGACTAACAATCCGATAAAGAAGACTGGTTCTGTTCTTGGGTCGACTCTGGGACATCTGGACATGATGGTGCACAGAATGATTCTTCATGAAATCAATTATTAATATCAACTCTTTGAAGAACATTTTATCATACAAGTTACAATTACATTTATTTCGCATCTGAGATTAATAGTGTTTTTGAATTAAATTGAATGTTAAAATTAAGTAACCTCATTACAAAATAAGTTCATTTACAAAATAGAATGAAATATAGTGAGGGCTATCGATGATATGAGATGTATATATGTGTTGGGAACGAGGGTTTTGGCTCTTTGTCAGGATTTTTTGTTGCCCACTGCTTCCTTCTTCATCCACCAGGTGGTGCCTAGAGGCTGTAACACCTTTGAGGGTGTGCCTGCTGACTCTGGTCAGTGCAATTGTAATTCATCACCTAATCCTCTAGGAGTATATGAGGAGCAGGCTGCCAGCACTTTGACGCCTGAGTGTTTGCCTGTTGTATTATTTCGTGCCTCTGAGCTAGGCGCTGTGTGTTATCTCTGAAATGACTTCTAGTAATTTATCCTTGTCGCCTCTCTCTCAGTTGTTTCCTTCTGACACCTTGGAAATTCCCCTGTGAAGCTGGCTTTCTGGATTTTCCTCCCTTGTGACCAGTGACGTGCGGTGAGGTTCATTGCTGGTGAGGCACTGACTTATAACTTAGACATCATCCATGTTATTGGACCTAAGGAAATTTCGTGCATCCATACAACGCTGGGGGGCAAAAAAACTAATCTTTTACGTGTCATCCATAGCTGCGTTAACTCAGTAAAACTTAAAAAATGTAGGTATTAATTCCGTGCTATGATCCACAGCAAAGTGATTTGTATTCGCCAAGCTACGCAGACTCGTTGCCATAGCAACTGACAACAATGCCACTTCATGTTTTAGGATTTAACACCAAAAAACATTCAAGAATTTTGCACACAGAACATTTAGTTTGTTGTTGTAGTACGTTTTAGGCTTAATGTTTTATTAATACATAATTGCTGTGGTAGATTAGCTACCACTTCTATTTTACTAAATTATTTAAACATTAACTGTAGCCCACGAAACGCACATTTAATTAAAAACTAAACAAAAATATCTCACTACTATCTTACCTTTACGTATCAATGAAATCCATGCACCCCTAATTCAGCACAAAAATATCCGTTCATCCAAAGCTAAGTTTATCCTTGGGGGGCGGGGCGCTGATTTATGTTTTATGTTTTCAACAGTTTGTTTACTGAGAAAAAACACTTTTGTTATTCATTGATACTTGCAAGTCATTTTTGGTGGTGCAGCTTAAACACAATAAAAAACTTTTTGAACCACACTATACATTAATTACATTTGACTGTAACTTTGCTGACCGTTCCCTCCACGCCCCCAAAATTGATCTTAAAAAATTTCCCTGTTTATGGTCCCCCCCCAAATAATGGACCTTACCACAACGTGCGCTTGGCTAATGCCCATTTTACATCACAGCGCAGCTATCACGTGCGCTACCGTCACAAACACATGCTAATATACATTGTGGACTACCAGGCCGACAAAAAGTTTTTGCGTCAGGGCTCGAAAAACAATGGTTCTCTCTCAGTGGGGTATCTGTACAGGCAATGTCGGGTATGCTAGCACCGAGTACCGTGTATCAGGCCTAGGCACATTCGACCCCTCAAAACCATGAATGTCCGACTTACCCAGCCTTGCAAGAACAATAGGCATCAGTGATCTTGTCCACAGCTATATTTATGCTGCGGGTGTGAGGGTCTGCTGTTTTCCTCATCGACCCATAGCATTTAGCGGTGAGGCGCACAATGTTGGAGGCATCGTGTGGCTAAAACACCTTGATGTCGTCCAAAAAAGATGACAGGAACTTGTTGGTTCCCCTTTCCATTGTCGTGGCTGATATTTTGTGAAAATCCGGCAGAAATGCTAAACTAATCGACTGAGAAATACAGTCGAACAAAAAAATACCATGTTTAGACATAGGGCTAAGCTGCTAATGTGAGACATGTAGTCACGTGGAATTTTTTGAGGGGCGTTTCTGGGCAGAGCTTGGTAAGGTCCATGCAGGTAAGGTCCATGAGAAAGGATTTACACCCTAGTTAATGAAGTTTATATTCTCATGCCTGGCCTCATGCCTCACCATTGAGGAGGTGAATTTATTTAAATAAGACAGTTCTGTAAAATATATGCAACACTTAACCTGCAGAACATAATATGAAAGTAAACTAAGAATCAATTTCAGCTGAATTTGGATTCAGACAGATCAAGTAGAAACTCAAAAGAACCAGATGAAACAACAAAATTAAAACAAATACTTTATTTTCTGATGTAGGATCAAAATGGTCCCACACTGCGGAAACTTTTCGTTTCCTTTGAGGCTGGTCCATTGTTGATGCTCTAAAGAAACCCAACATGACAAAATGAATACTGTACTTTGTAAACATATTTATTTACCAAGCGAAATGTACAGATCAGTCAGGAGGCAACAAAACCAGTCAGAGCTCTTTTTCATAGTGGTGGAGGCAGGAGCACACATACAGCTTCCAGAATCAGGCATCATTATGTTCGACCATCAATAATTTACATGGAACCTTGAAGCAGTGCTGTTTGCCAGGACCCATCTTCATATATGCAGTAACATTTTAAATGAAGGAAATAATTTGGTTGTTGATGAATACCTTGAAACATATTTGGCAGAAGGACTGAATTCAGTTATAATTCAGTCCCAAGCCTGATTCGGTGTGTCTGCCTGTGTGCTGCAGCAGTTGTAGCAACAGTTACAGTCACATAGAGGGCCAGAGAAAAGATAAAAAAAAATGATTCAACATTACTTTCTATTTCTTTTGGTATCTTTGCACCAGAAGAATTAAATATTGTTTCCCACCAAGTGCACAATATGCAGTAGAAAGCAATAGCAATAAAAGCACACAGAGTTCCAGAAAAGCATCGAAATAGAAACATGGCATTTTTGTACTCAGTGACACTGATCCACATGTTTAAAAACATATTTAATACTAGCTTAGATACAATATGGCTTTTTCTGGAAAGATATTGTGAAGGAGCTCTCTGCATTCCTAGAGATTTAATCATTTGAGGTGCCAAAGTTCTGTCCTGTTGAGTATTTCTTGCCTTGGGTTGTCCTCTACGTCAGCATGGATGATGGAGCCCTACCTGCCTGGGCACTCTGCCCCCTCATGGCCGCAAAGCAGCAGGAAAAAATATCTGCTTCTGACTTTCCTTTGTGCACAGGCCGCCATGTTTTCAGAGAGGTGAGGAAATGCCGCAACAGTCATAATCAGTCAGATTTGGCTGATATGTGGCTGACAGTGCAGCTCTCTTGCCATAGTGTCAGGGTCCTGTTGACTAAGGATGTCCTGCGTGGGAGTATTCTGAATGAAAGTGATGGAACCAAGGACAACATGGGTCGGGATTCCCCACAGGTTAGGAAATGACCTAACCTGTTTGTATTTAAGGCCCTCAACCTGTCACCTATCCATCGACAAAGCAGCAGCAGAACCTCCATGCAACAAGAGCGTCAGAACACCAGAACCTTGCATTAGCAGGATCTTTATAGTGACTAAATCCAAGACGATAACAGAAGTACGACAGGCTAAGGTTTAGTTTTAAGTTTATCATCTGGACATTGAGTGGAACTGAGTCTGTCTGCAAGCCATGGCCGGATCATCTACTACCACATGGACGCCGAGCGTCCTGCTGCTGCTGCTGCTGCCTTTTTTCATCTCTTTTCATCAGATGTCGGCTAATCCTCTTAACAGTTGCAACAAGACAGCTTGTGTAGAAATTGATGTCAAGGAATTTAAGATCAATTTGCAAGGACTGGAATTGCTGAAAAAGGTAAGGAAGACACTGGGAACGCCATGCTTCAGATATCTGAGCTCTGCGCCATGAAGGCAGCAGGAACTGGGTGCAAAGTTCTGCTTTGGGTTAAGTGATACACTTTACAACCTGACTGACAAGATGTAGCATTCTGGTCGTCATGTCACCCACAGAGAGCAGATGAGTGTGTGGTTTCAGTGATGCAGAGATAACTTTGAATGCACTCAGTTAACTATCACTACGGCTGCTTTGCTGTCTTCAGCTCTTTTTTGGTTGTAATGCTTCTGGTCTGATGCATCTAATCCTGTTTTTCTTTGTCTTGACAGAATTGCTTTACTATCTACAACTTGGTAAGTACAACCGATACATTTATTTTATTTTTAATTTTTACTCCTGAACGTATCTGATGTTTGAGTTTAAAAGTACAAAGTGAAAGTTTATTATGAACAAAGTGAAAGTTTATTATGATTGCCTTGGAGATGGCAGTTCTTCACTATGCTTGTTAGCTTCTCTTTGGGGCTAACCTGATTTAATAATCCTACTCTCTGTACTCTCCATTGTCATTAAGCTGATATATGGACACCAGTCTGACTTTGAAAAGAATCCATGCTTTGAATAAAATAAAAAAACCTTGAAATATTAAAAATAACTTTTCTATATTGAAATAACTTTTTCAATATAGTGTTTATCTTAACTCCTGACTGTAGGTCAACAGGGACTTTTAAAAAGTCACATCTATTTTAATTCAGTGGGACTTTAAAATGATCCAATGTGTGCAGAAAACACAGCAGCACCATAGCTCGTTTTTTTAACGAGTTAGGAGAACTATACTCGTTAAAAAAAACAACTTTACAAATAATGATGGATTTCTTATCTTCATTTTATCATGAAGAAATAAAAAGTGCGAGATTAGCAGTCTGCTCATGCAGCTGAGGCTGATGTGCAGGGCCGCCGGAGAAGCTCAGCATCACCATGCCTTCACCACTTCCTCTTTCCTCTGCTGCTGTCACACATGAACCAGCTGAGGCGGTTAGATGAAGACCTGTGTTATGATTGCACAGTCAGCATTTGTACTGTCTGGGAGCGATTTAGTGGTTTCATGCAGTAATGATTAACACGTCTGCTTTATCCTTTTGCTTTTTCCTGCAGAACTCATTACTAAGCCGCCACCTCCCTACAGCAAATAATTTCATATTTTAACTTTGTACTAATATTAATTAAAAATTCTTCAAGGAGTTATACAACGCTATTAATGAAAGTATGGCTGATTAAAACACGAGCTTTTATACATGTAGTGTATTTTCCTCTAGAGGCGTTTACCACAGATTCACTGCTTTCACTTATTAGATGCTGTTGTACCTGAAACAGATAAAGGTGCAGATTAAGTTAAAAAAAAATGGTGAAACTTTAAATGGACCTTTTGTTAAAATCTCCACCCAGATGGACAGCTTAAATTCTTTGGAATGACCCATATATTAAGTGACATTATGAAAGAGCTTTGCAGTGGTCTGGGATCAGTGGCATTTTGTCAAACAACTTGGCGGCTGTTTATTTTATAACGCCATGTTTCTCCCTCTGTGCAGACATGTGCCTTTCCTGGTAATTTCAGCCCTGGAGTCAGAAACCTGCTCAGCCTGGATTTAACAAAATGTGAATTACAGAAGGACGATGTTGCTGTCCCTCAAGTCAACCACTTGAAAGAGAGGCTGAAAAAAACTAATGAATGCCTGGTAAGTAACTATGACACACTTGCTGTCTCTAAATGGAGACTGAAGTTTTTATTTAGTGGTTGTTCTGCAGACATCTAGAAAAGCTCAAAACTGAAAATAACACACTTGCCAGGAAACCACTAGATTTCAACATGACATAGCAAACAGATAGGGAAGCAGTAGCTAAAATCTTATGAGTGGGAAGGAATCATGCAAGATGAAAACAGAACAGGTTTCATCGCTTTAGGAAACATGCAACACCTTGAAGTAGTTTTGTGATTTGTTTGGAAATATGGCAGCATTTGGTCTGACTGCTGTTTCTCCCAGCAGGTGGACCTGTACTGTAAAAACATCACTATGAGATCTGCTTCCAACGCCTCACTAGACGATTTCCTTGAAAACCTGAATAAACTGCTGTACATGTACACCGAGACATGCCACTCTTAAGGCCCATCAGAATCCAGTAATCCATCAGACTCAGAGCTTTTGGGATCTCAGCTAACATCTGATAACTGGACGTTGATATATTTCTCAGAATGTTGAGGAAGACACTTCTGAAGGTTTTATACCTCTTGACTACTTTCCTAAAATTATCCTGTCTGTGCAAAAATCAATTTTTCATTGTCAAACATATGTTTTTTACAATCATTCCAGTTTCTACCAGTTCTTTTTTTATTATTTAAGGTCAGAAGAACCAATTTGGTCAAACAATTCTGACTAAAACAAAGAAAGGAGTAATCTGCCTAACAAAGTGATGAAGGAATATCTCTGTATTAGTTTGTGACTATTTGTTATCAGTACTTTCTTACAGTTAACCAGGAGCTGGTGATTCCAAAAAGTACAGTTTATCAAACACTATGCGAGTATAAAACAGTACATTTGTAAAATGTAACATCATGAAGTTGATCATGGTATGTGCTATGTGATTTTAAAAGGTTTACTTATTTATTTTATTTATCATTAATTTATCAATATAGTGCAGATGCATATTGAGTTTCTATACTGTAGTTTTGTGTACTTATATATGTTAAGAAAATAGTTGAACTTATGTGATTTAAACATGTAACTGAATGTCAACATCATACTGATGTCTTATTGAGATAATATGTAAGAATCCCTTTCTAGTTTGGTCATATTGAACAGTCCCCTCGTTTCTTTACTTTTTAAGAAATTTGTTGTGTTACTTTGGCCCTTAAGTGTTATTTTATAGTACATGAATAAAGTAATCTTTAGCAATTTATCCTCTTTGTGAGTGTATATTTCTGCTTTATTCTATACTGACTCATTGATTGGAACCATGTGTGTCACTAGGTGGAGGCAAAAAAGCTCTTAAATTGTCAGTCACACAGAACAAGGATGGAGTCAAAACTAAATCCTAAAGTTAGTTATTATATCCTCAGTTATTACAGCTAGAAATTAGTGATCAGGCCCAAAATCTGGGTGTGGTGATAGAGTCAAAACAACCACCTTCCCCCACAAACTGAGATGAGGCGGCTGTTAATGCTAATTCAGTATTTGGCCAACATAGACTGAACAGCTTCGTTCACTTCCTCTGCTGCCATTGCTAAAACTAGACAGAAAATTAACGTCATCATTCACAACTTCTTCTGTTCACTGATTGGCCCGGTCAAAAATCGACCAGGAACAATCGGAGTCAAGTGGAGAAAGTTCAGTCTCTGCTGGAAGCGAGAATTTTTTCAAGTGAAATTGTAAAGTAAGGAAAATCTGGTAATTCACTCAACAAATATTAAATATATTTTTAATATACAATACTTATTTTACAATAAAAATAATTGTTGTTGGGCCAACAGCAATGGACCATACCAAGCTCCGCCCAGAAATGCCCCTTGAGAGTCTCACGTGACTACATGTGTCTCAAACAAAGCCTCGTTGTACTTAGTTTCTATGTGTAATTTCATTTCGACTGACTCTCTGCAGAGTATTTCTGAGTCGATTAGTTTAGCATTTCTGCCGGATTTTCACAAAATATCAGCCACAACAATGGACAGGGAAACCAACAAGTTCATGTCATGTTTTTTGGATGACATCAAGGTGTTTGAGCCACACGATGCCTCCAAGATTGTGCACGTCACAGCTAAATGCTACTGGTCAATGAAGAACACAGCAGATTCTCACACCCTCAGAATAAATATAGCTGTGGACAAGATCACAGACGCCTATTGTTCTTGCAAGGCTGGGTAAGCCGGGCATTCATGGTTTTGAGGGTGATTTCTGTCGGCAAATGTTCGAATGTGCCTAGGCCTGATACACGGTACTCAGTGCTAGCATGGCTAACATGATTACAGTTTAGTAAAAAGCCTTTTCAGGTGAAATAAAATCTTTAATGTATGTCAGATACGGTACACATTGCATATTGATCTGTTCAGCAATGTAAGATTGTAACAGACAAGCTTCAAGGTGTAGAAGTTGTATCGGTGCTGCCATTATGCTGTACTTGGCTAAAAGGTTTTCATAATGGATGTGTTTATTATTGACTTTCTTTTTTTTTATTCACTAAACAAAAAGAAAGCAAAGCAATAATATTTACACCAACACACACTCCTTTGTTCTTATTGATCCTACAACGGTTGAGCTACAAATGCGGTCGTGCTTTGATCCAAGCAAGGCTTTCTGTTTCAGATTCTTAAAATCTGTGAATTTTAGTTCCACAAATACAATCAGGATACCTGACATCGCCTGTGCAGATACCCCACTGACAGTGGAGAACCATTCTTTCTTGAGTCCTAACAAAAGAACTTTCTGCTGGTCTACTAGTCCACAATGTACATTAGCATGTGTTTACTACTGTAGCTTGTGTTTGTGAGATGATCACGCACATGGTAGCTGCACTGTGACATAAAATGGGCATTAGCCAATGCCAATTTGGCAATAAAAATTAAGAAAAACCTTCAAGATGTTGCATGCTTCAGCTGCGTCTACTGGTCTTTGGCACCCTCTACAGGATTCATTCCAGCAACACAGTGAGTAAGAAAGAGTGTGAGAGAGGAAAAGAAAAAGAGAGAAAAGAGCGAAGGGGTAACAGAAATGTGGCTTAACCTACTGAGAAAGTCACAGCTAGACCAAACTACGACAGTTCCAAAGAGGCAGACCCTGGGGCACCGACCGCAGCATGCAGCCGCCACCCAGGAAGGTAAGAGAGTCTAGAGAACGAGAGCTTAATATTTACTCATTTTAAAACCTACTTTCACTTTTCTACTTGCTTGACTTGGATCACATGTGAAGTCTATTGCTTGATTATAAAGCAAAACTGACATTAGGTTACTCTGTGTGACAGTGAGATATTTGCAATATTTTAAATGTTTTTGCTCTTTGGGGGAAAAAGATCAATACTCTCCTAGCTTTTCTTGAAAAACATTTTATTTGAATTAAGATGAGATAATATTGACCTTTTTCTGCTAAATTACTGAGTTTTCTCAGGTGTGAAAATAATCATGTTAGTGAGGAAAGGGTGCAGTGCAGATTAAAACTTCAGGAGATTGTTCTGACTGCTAAATGAAAGGGAGCTACATGTTGGTATCTCTGACAAAAACATTTGCATGAATCTGATATTGTATTGTGTCTTAAACACAAAATTAGAAGTAAAATCTGAATAACACAGCGTTGGATAGACATTTCAAATCACACTTATGTCTTCACTATAAACATGGATGATCAAAAATTTTATATGCACCAACATGGAACTCTTCTCTTTTGATTCAAGTTGATACCAGGGAAAGTCTCTTTCTGTCCTACCATCACAAACATAAATAAATGCATCTAGCTAAACATCAATGGAATTTCAACTGCTTTCTGAATATGTCGGGTTGGTTTGGTGTAAAAACAACGCATGACACATTGAGCAGCTTCTGTTTATGGGGTGGAGTTTGCAAAGTTACACTGTCAAAAATGAACAGCAACAATTTGGTCTATTTAGCTTGTCAAAACAGAAATAAAGAATGTTCATTTTTCAAAGTCATATTTTCACCATGTCATTCACTCATTTATAAGTACCACTGTTTCAAGCTACGTATTTACTTAGCAAGCTAATGAAGCTCGCAAACTAAATATTTAGGACCAATTTAAATTCTTAGGTAGCAATCTAAATAATTAATTTCAAATTAAATACTTAGTGAGCTAAATGTTTACTTTGGAAGCTAAATATTTAGTTTCCTTATCAATTGTTTCTAGATATCTGATTCCATCTCCCTCCTGCTGACAGTGTGGACATGCTAAGCTGCTATCAGCATGTTCTCCGTTTCCATATGGCTCAGTAATTAAACCTGCTGCACCAAACTTCAATGCAGTTCAAGTTAATCAGAAGGCTCCAGTTTTTTAAACACTGCTCTTTTTCTATCAGTGACAAATTTAAGAGGTGGTTTTTTAGGTGCTCTCTCAGAGCTCCTTACCACAAACACACAGCAACCTGCTGCTCGTTTTCCTTCACTATTCCACCGACTATTCACGTTATAAACACAGGCCGTAGTCTCTACATTTTTGGATGGTGGAGTAGGCGGTGCTCTGTCAGCACTAGCATAGTGTCATCACTGTTCTTTGTGGCAGGCTGGGGATATGTGAAACTCTTCAGCCATGGGGGGCAGGAAGGAAGATGTTTCAGCTAGCCTGCAGACGTTAGCGCTTCTCCATATCTTATACGTCACTTGAATTGGGTCATTGTAAACAGGATGATTAGCTATGGCAAAGCCAACGGTGCGATTCTGTTCTTTAAGTCATAGGAGCAGTCATAAGAGCCAGGCGAGATTATGATGAGAAAGTTCACATCTCACTGTTTGTGGTTTCTACTGGTAATGCATTGCAGTACACGCTATCTCTTTAGCTGGCACCATTGCATAATGGCATGAGAGAGCTTAACAAAACTAACTGAGTAGTTACTCATTTACACTGTAATTAGGTAATTAGCACAAATTACATTTTAAATTAAAGTGCGTGTGTCAATTGATCAGTGATGGCTAAACGCATGGATGAATTGTGCTGCAGGGAAAAAAAGAAAGTTCAAACCAAAACCTGGTGGTGTCGACGGAATCAGAGTCCTTCTCTCCATAAAAGGTGAAAATACAGAACAATTCAAGCTACATATCATACACCGTGATATGGAGATCGTACTCAATATAACACAACTTTTACTGTTCACCATGATCACCACAGAAGCAGACTGTACCAGGCCACATACTGCAACTCCATTCCAACAGTTCTTTACGCAGTCTGAGTGTAAAAATGAAGGCTTTGTTTAGGATATATCAGAGACTTGGAGGAAAAAAAGAGTCAGTGGGTTTTAGCAAGGAAAAATCAACCAAAACCCACACAGCATGTTGGAATGACTCAAAGCCAGATTCTCCTTTTCGGTCACAGAACGCCCAAACCACTGCACCAGAAAAAATACCCGCTGACCACATTCAAGAAAAATAGCACCCCTAAATAACATCAACAGTTCCGTTTTTAATGCTTTCAGGAAATTGCTCTTTGGTTGGTAACTCTGGATGGACTGGAGCACAGTTGATGCTGGCTCACCGCGTGCCACGCTGACATGATGCTTCAGGGCAACTAAAGGTAGTGATGGTCCATTTGAATCCAGGCTCCGAGGCATGTACCGAGTAAACAGGGGGCGTGTCCGATGAAGCCCCACTTCGAGGCTTGTGTTGTCTTGCTGAAAACCAAGTGCCTGGCAACAAACGATTCCTCACATTACCTGGATCACGTGACTGCTTCATTTTGCGTGTCGGTTTTCAAAATAAAAGCGCGGTGAGCCGGGCTGGCTCATGGGTAGTTGTCCATTTGATCGCGATCGTTGTCCATTCTCAGAATATTTGTCTTCAGTAGCCAAAATAAAATGAACAATGACCAACATATTTAAATGTATTGATGATGGCACTCATCTAAAAGTAATGTTTGTTACTGGTTTTCTCAATTGTAGATTATGCGTTTTTTATGACTATTTTGTGATTTTATGATGTAAATTTCTTTGAACTGCATTGTTGCTGAAACGTGCTACACAGATAAACTTGATTGTGTCATGGTTTGCGGTGTAGTTGAGGTGAAAGAGACAGGTAGGCCAGGATGAATATGAAAATGGTGGATTTAATGGTAACACATGGAACAGAACAGGGAGCACAGGAAAACAGAGTGGTTCACATAATGAGGATCTGACAAGAGACAAAGACCACAGGTGGACTTAAATATATGTGGAGGGTAATCAAGAAACTAGACACAGCTGGGATCAATCAACAGGGAGGACAAGACAGAGATTTACAAGGAAACAGGACTAAACACAGAAAATCTCATAAAATAATTATACAGAAAAGCACCGATCACAACAGATTGAGGCAAGAGGAAAATCTCTGACATCTGGGAATACTTTGAGATGATGCTCACAATAATATTCTTAGAAAACAATAATTAACCCCTCCACCTACCAATTTCTCACTTTCTGGAAAATTCCACTATTAATTGTCTGATTGGCAAAGATATATCAGTCTTCTACAGCAGAAACAGATTTAATGCTGTTGCAGAACTAAAATTCAACATGTAGCCAAATCTAAGGAATCTAAGGAGGTCCTTTTCTCTCACTAATAAAGACTGCAAACCAGCCATAAGGAGAAATAAAAATACCTTTGATACGTTTTTTGTCTTTTTTTGAAGCAAGGTCACAACTTAGGATGTTTAAATTAACATACTGGTTGAAAATACAGCAGCAGAATCTCAGATTTATATCAAACTCTGATATAAATTAGAAATCCAAGAAAAAGAAAAATCCAAGAAAAAGTTAACGCCCCAACAAGCACTGCTCTCCCAAGACACTAAAACATCAAACTTCTTTATTGTCAAATCAGTCTGGACATAAAAGAAAACCCAACACAACCACTAATGTTCAACATACACCTGGATTAGATTGGCTACAAATCATTTAATAATTAAAACATATGACAATTAAATATGGTTTCCTGTTACTAAACATGAGTTTGATGAAAACGTTGTAACAATATTGCATTTACCAGTGTTGTATAAAGTACTGAAATCTCATAGTCAAGTAAAAGTATAGGTACCTCTCCAAAATATGACTTTGGTAAAAGTCCAAGTCACTGACTGAAATGTTACTTGACTTAAAGTCTTAAAGTATCTGAATTTTCTTGTACTTAAGTATGGAAAGTACTGTAAAAATTTAAGTACTCAAGTAATGTCATGAAAAGTATAAGTAAAAAGTAAATCAAAGCAAATGCAGTTTGAATGACATTTTTTATATTTTGTTAAACTTGTCAAATACAGTTAAACTAATGTACACAACCAAGTGTAGGCAAAATTAAACCTGCTAATAGATAAACCTG
>CAEGAF010178087.1:0-10191 GCA_903067075.1 Micropoecilia bifurca | reverse complement strand
CTAAGCCTGATGACCTGGTGAAGCAAGCAGTGAGGGAACAAGGTGACAGTTGGATGTTACGATACTTGCAGATGAATATTGATTTTTTTCTAGGAAAGAAAATATCAATATCACGATATCAATATTATTATACAGCTCTAGTGTGTAGGGTGAACTTAACTACACAGAGGAGTAATTATTTAAAGTAAAAACTGACGTGTTGTACTTTCGCACAGTTCATACACTAGAATTTATTAAAAACCAAATGGTAATCGCTGACAACATTCAAGTTTATTTGTGCAGCACATTTCAGCAACATGGCCATTCAAAGGCCTTTAGGTCATAAGAACGTGAAGCAATAAGCATCACGTTTTGTCAAAATTCATAATCAAAATTAACAAATAAATACACATCAAATATGTTGATCAATTTTCCGCTTTACTAATGAAAAGTAACTCTGGGGATTTGTAGCCTTGATTTAAAGGAACTCGGTGTTTCGGCTGTTTTGCAGTTTTCTTGAAGTTTGTTCCAGATTTGTGGTAAACAGAAGCTGAATGCTGCTTGGTTTTAGTTCTGGATGCCGAGCAGAACCAGAACCAGAACCAGAGAGGTCTGGAAGGTTGGCACTGCAGCAGCAGATCTTTAACCGTTCAGTGATTTACAAGTCTGTTCTCTCAGTGGACTGTACAACTGGGTGATGCTCTCTGTTTTACTCAGGACGCCAGCAGCAGCGTTCTGGATCTGACAGATTTTTTAACCTGTGAAGACTGCTGCAGTAATCAGTGTGACTAAAGTTAAACATATGGATGAGTTTCTCTTCACGTGATAGAAGGCCAACTCTGAAGGCTGAGGTCAGAGTTCATCACTACACACAGATTTCATCTTGATCTCTAGTTTCCAGCTGTAATAACTGAAGCTGGGCGTTGACTCTAGCTCGATCCCATTTAGGTCCACAGATAAAAACTTCAGTTTTGTTTCTGTTCAGCTGGAGAAAGTCAAATCAAAACACAAAAATGTAGTTTTTAAAAATATTTTCAAGTAGTAAATAAAGTAACACAATGAGGTTCTTGTTAAGTTCTAGTTACATCTCCTGCAGCTCATGTTGCTTAATGTGTGACACCAGGAACGCCTCTGAGATTCATGCATCAGAATTTGCATGGAAGTCTATGAATGTGCATAGGTGTGTGTTTAGGCGTGTAAGTGTGTGTTTTTGCACACCAACATCTGTGTTGTCACTTCAGTGTGTTTAGATCGTCGGTACAACAGAGGGAAGGAGGCGGGGCTTCCTTGGTCAAAGCGTTGCCTCCATCTAAACCATTTAAAGGTAAAAAACCTCTTTAGTTCACAAATCTCCTCCCTTCCTCTTCCCATTGGTACGAACCGCCTACATCTGCTTAACCTCTGCATGTCTTTACAGGTATATATGGGCAGCATTAAGCTGCTGCAGGTTCTAGCTAAAGGAAACTCATCATCACATTAATTCAGTCAGTCTCCTTCAGGATCTTCTGTAAAGATGCCGACCACCAACAGAATCATCTCTGAGACCCAAAACTCAGATAAAGGTGAGCTTCCTTTCCATCATTTTATACAGTAAAAAGATCAATTCACATAAATATTCAGCTAAATATTTGGATCATTACTAAGGTTTACTACATCTAATAAAACATTAAATGAATTGTGAGGTTTATTATCTTCTGAGCAGATCCTGAGTGATGGGGTCACTGGGGTTTGTCTACATGTAAAGCTTAGCAAGTCAATTAGCGATTTCATGCCTATCATTATGAGAGGTTGGAGAAGAGTTTTACTACCTGGCAGCAAGCAGCAGCATCATCCTATTAAAAAAGATTTAACACTCTTTGCTGTATGATAGTCATATTTTGAGTGTACAGTCGATTACAATGTCATTGTTCCCTCTTTAGTCTCATAGTTCAGGAGTTAAATGGTCTAAAATAGCATAAATTGCTAAATAAGCTAGACGTAAAAGGTTTGTTCAGTAACTTTGAAAAATAATTTAATCATTAATCTTTTGTCAACTGCTACAATAACAAGAAGTCAGACTTTAAAATGTGAAAAACACCAAACTAATGTATGATTTCCTAAATATGTGCAAATAATTGACTAAATCCTATCAAAACTGAACTTTTGAAAATCAACTGACGGCACCAGACAAGAGAAAACTAGAACACATTTCTCCAGGATGAAATAACCATGATTACAAACAAACCTGCAGGAGTTATAAGATTCTGTGGGAAGCAATTAAACAACACAATCGCATATGAATCTTCATTATTCTCAATCAGCAAACTGAATTTAAGATCCACTTTGCAACACATCTTACCAAGAAACATCTTTAAATCAGCCAAATATTAACATCATTTTACCAATATTATATTTAAAAACTGATAGGACCATCATCATTGTTAACAATTGAAAATAAATAAATCTTGGGAACCATTTATCGAGAACAGCATTAGCATCATGCTAACCAGAGAAGTCTTGACCCTTTGCAGCTACGTCATTAAATCATTCGATGCGCCATGATGGACTGGAGAAAAAAGATGGACGTCGGAAGTGAGGGAAGGGAGTATTAAACAGAGCAAAGAGGAAATAGTTTTCCTCAGATGTTTTTACTAGTTTATTCATGACTTCTACTTGTTCAAGTCAAGCTAATTTGTCTCTGAATGTAACTCACCTGGTTGGGGCTCAAAGATGGCGAGATTTACAAAAGTTGGAAACAGTTAGAATAGAAACCGACCCGAACCTCTTTCCTCCTGATCTGCTCATCAAATTACTGACTTTGCCTGAATTTACACGATTTACGTCACTACGTCATAAACAGCGATTCCTAGCACGTAGCAACATGTTAGGGTTAGCCTAGCATGTAGCTTACATGCTAGGCTACATGATGGTGCGGCATTGTCTCCATGGTTACCAGTGGTTTAATGCACCTTTTTCATGAAGCAATAATTTATATCTTTCTCATCTTACTTACGTATAAAGTACATGAACGTTAATCTTCGTACCTTGTAAAAAGCCCGCGGTTAAGCCGATGGCCGACAGACATTATGATTAACGGCCGCTGTCCATCGCCGCCGCATCTTTCCTTGTTAAAAGTTGTGCAGTAAAATGATACGTTTGGTTTTTAACCTTGTCTGTTTGTGTAGCTGATTGCCCTGGGGCCATTTATAAAGTAAAATCAACTATATAGAAACGATATTAGTTTTTTGTTTTTTTTGACAGGCTTTAAAGGAGCGCGTTGTTTTTTTTAACGTCTGTCATGGCGGAGTTCAGGCGAGCGTGACGTCATCCACTATACAGCAAAGTTCATAACTATTAGCAAAGATCAACTATTAATGAAAACTACACACTAAGTGTGTAGATAAAACTAAGTAAACACATGGACAACAGAAGATAAAGTAAATCTACCAAATGTAAAATCCAACATGGAGAATTTTGAATTTATCCCCATAGCAATTACAAACTCAACTCCCTCCCCTTTTTTTTTGGTGCACCCCAAAAATATTGAATTCAGTAATGCTGATTGGCCAAACATTTATAATTTTTTTCCCTAGCACACACACAATTGGCTATTTTGCTGCACTACTGCAAAATATGAATTTGTTGTGGAAAATTCACAGCTGAATGAGTCAGTTATTGGAAAAGTTGTATAAATAACACATTATATTTAGGCACATCATATGAGGGAAAACTGACACTAATAACATTTCTAAATAAATAAAGGATGGAACTCCACCACTAATCATCATAAAGCAAAGATGGAGGAACCAAAACCAAACGCTGAGGAACTACTTTCTTTGACATTTCCAGAAAACACATCTCTTCCCTCACTTGAGTTGCATGTTCTCTTGTATTTCCCATGTTGACAAGGTATATCTATATTTATACCTGAGAAAACGAGGACACGGCTTACTGGTTTATGGGTACATATGTATATATACACACACACTCATGACTCATTGAAACACTTCAAGGTCTCAGACACTTGTCAGTAAATGAGATCAAAAGCTCTCGTAGAAGTTGAGACGGTGGCAACGTTCAGGCGCAAGCATTTAGGTTGGTGTTGGGTTGCATGAGGACGTCTAAATGTGTTGTCTTCATCCCCTGCTGTTGCGTCCAGGCAGGTGTTCGTCCTGCCAGCCTCTCCTGCCTCCAATCAGCAAACAGATTCAAACCAACTGACAGACGTGACAAACGTCCTGCTGTAAAAGTGTGGAAGGACTGAATGAGGACAATGACACGTTGTACTCTGAAGGATTTATTATGTCATGTTCATTCTTAAATTTCATACTAATAATTCATCTGAGGTAGACATAATGTCCTGAGATGATTAAATATCTGTTACTCGGTAACAGCGTGTGCCAGTTTTGACAACTTAAAGCTAAGAGCATTAAGTGTTCATCTTGATCTACATAAATAAAAAAAACACATTTATCTGTAAGATCAAAGTATTTGTAATCACAGTAGGATCTATTAGTTCATCTCCTACTTAAAGGGGAGATTTAATAGTCACTTACAGTTTATATTACAGCAGCTTATGTGTATTTAGGGTTGATATTTTTGGAAAACTTCCCAGAAGTCTCCAGTTGTTGTTTACAAAAAGTACACAGTTGCTGGATCAGGTTGCCTGGTTTATCTGATTTGTACAAACAAATCGTATCATTCATCTCCTCTGATAATCTGCTCTGAGCTTTGAGCCTCTGAAACATGTGAGGTGAAACTTTAACCAGCTGGCTGGAGGAAAAGTACGACTTTTTAAGTCAAAATACACTGGAAAACATCTGAGCTGTGTTTAGTTGATAATGTCCTGATCACAGTAAATGTTTCTGAGCTGAATTCATTCAGATGTTTCATAAAATTCATCATCAGATCAGAAATTTGGTTGATGCAATTTGAAACAAGAATTTAAATTATTCTATAGTAAAATAAGTTATTTTAACTTGATATTGTGAGTAAAATAACAGAGAAATGTGGCTCTAAATCAGGTGAAATAATGATTTGGTTTAAATTGCAGCATTATGTCAAAACTCACAATTCAAGATTAATGAACTTAAAAAACAATGTTGAGACAACTTGTCTCTTGGTGTTAAATCAACTTCATGAACTTTAATTTCTGAGTTAAAAGCAAAGTTGAATTAAATTTATTCTCACATTAAACCATTTTAAAATGTTTTACAGTGCATGTCTGAACATGAGCTCATCACCGGCTGACCTGACTGAATTTATTCTGTATTTTTGTGTTTCTTAGTTTCTTCAGCAAATAAATCCAAAGCTGGAAACAAACCTACAGGTGAGCAGATTTAATGTTACGATGTCAAAACAAAAAAACGCTATCTTTGCAAATCCATTTCTATTTTTCTTCTTTTTTTTAGCAAAGGTCCCCGACTACGAGCCAAATATTCCAGAACCAAAATGTCGAGCTGATCTTATCAAACGTAAGAAAATGTTTAAAATATAAAAACATAAGGAGGAATGCATAAAACGGCGCTGTCGGCTTTATTCTTGTAACTGCGCTGGATACAGGAAAGATTCTGCACTAAATACATGCACAATGCATGTATTTGTTCAAAATAATAGAGAAAACGGTTTTATTTTTATATTATTTCAATTACAGCATCCAACTGGAGGAATAAAGGTCAGGTTTCTGCAGGAAGAGGTTGTGCTACATATTGTAAAACGCAGTAGAATTATAAATTATCTTGATGTAAAAAGCATTAACTGAACTTGTAACTTACATAAAAATTTGAGACAATATATTTAATATATTTGAAGAAGTTTAAGTTTATATATATACATATATATATAAATACACATAAGTCTATTCGGACATTTTACTAATTCAGAATGAAATATTTCAGTCATTCTTTGTTCCCTATGTTCCAGACTGGATCAACCTGACTCTGGATGACAGAACAGCCAATAAGATGCTGTGGATCACTGATGGTGGCGCTAAAGTCGCCCGTATGACTGATGACATCACATGTCCAGTGTTGGACCGAGCAGAGCGATATGAGTACATCCCACAGGTAAAAGATACACTGTAAAACATTAGAAGATGGTTTGACTTGAGAATGAAATTTAAGTCAACAAGAAAATAGTTTTGGTTTTAACTCAGAAATTAAAGTTCATGAAGTTGATTTAACAACAGGAGATACATTGTCTAAACATTGTTTTTTAAGTTAATTAATCTTGAATTGTGAGTTTTAACTTAATGCTGCAATTTAAACCAAATAATTATTTCATAAAAGGCAAGAAAAACAAAATGTCCTCATGCAGTAAAAGAGCCACATTTACTCACAATATGAAGTTATAATAATGACTTATTTAACTGTAGAATAATTTAAATTCTTGTTTCAAATTGCATGAACCAATTTTCTGATCTGATGATGAATTTTATTAAACATCTGAATGAATTAAGCTCAGAATCATTAATGTGATCAGGACAAGAGTCAGATCAACGTAATGCACTTCCATCTCAGGAGACAAAAACACGCCGCTAAGCATTCTGGGAAATAGTTCCCACTCCTGTCTTTTTCTTCTTTCAGTTTTTTAAGTGAAACCTAAAACTCCAGTTTATTCAACTCTTAATAAAACGTTAACACAACTTACTGCTGTAAGTTTATCTTTCACAAACTCACAAGTTTAGGTTCAAAATCTAAAACTCACTAAACTTAAAGAGTAGAAGATAGAAGACACAACTAAATGCAGCTCAAATGTTTGCAGTGCAGATGTGATTAGTGTTCAGACCTAAAACCGGGTGAAACGACGTCCCTTCGTTTGATGTAACCGGTTCTGTTCTCAAACAGGTTCTGTGCAGGGAGGGCATCGCGGGTTTCCGAGGATACTGGGAGGTGCTGTCGTCCGGATGGGTCGTGATCGGAGTTGCGTTTGAACGAGCGGGACGGAGGAACAGCGAAGGGCCCTGCGGCTTCGGAGAGAACCACGAATCCTGGGGCCTGGAGTGGAGCGGCTCCGGCTACCAAGTCTGGCACCAGGGCCAGAAGGAAGAGATCAGCGGGATTCCCCATCACGCCACCATCGGCGTGTACGCTGACCAGCCTGCTGGCCTACTGAGCTTCTACGCTGTCGAAGAGGAGGAGGAGGAAGGCGCAGTCAGGAAGGAGGTGAAACTTTTGCACCAGGTCAGGAGCTGCTTCCAGCAGAAGCTGCTGCCAGGATTCTGGGTGGGAAGAAACTCCTATTGCCTGATCCTGCAGAAGGAGGAGTAGGTCAGAAAATCAGATCTAACACGGAGTAAAACCGAATTCAGGACAACCAAGAGCTGCTGCATGAACCTTATTGAAATTGTTCTGCTTTTTAAAAAGTTTGCCAACCTTGAAACTAGATTTATTGAAGTGTAGCAAACTAAATACACAGTAAAAATGCCAGTGTTGACTTAACACCCAAAATGTCTATATGTGTCCAAGTCAGCTGGTGTTAAATTCAACACTACAGAGTCACATTAACATTTACAACGGTGTTGGTGTNTAAAAGTAACACCAGTGTAGTGTTGATCACAAAACATAATGTGGTGTTAAATAAGTAAATAATTGACCCACAAGGTGCCAATATCAATCAAATCCAGTGGAAAATATTCAAAACACACAGAAATGGAAAGTTTAACTTTTCTTAAACCCATTTCAGTATATAGACCAACGTTAATTTAACAAAAAAATGGATGTCAATCTTTTAACACTTTCAAAAGTGTTACTTTAACACCAGCTGACTTGGACACATATAGACACTTATGGGTGTTAATTCAGCACTGCCATTTTTTACTGTGTATACTCAGTGGAGCCCCACCTATTCAATATTCATAAATTCACTTATTTTTTTTATAAAGTAAGTTCAAAATTCACTTTCTTCATCATAGAGTTTGAAGAAACCTTCTTGGGAAAACCAGGCATCCAATTCATGGAGAATATATTTGGTTTACGCTTCCAGTTAAATGCTATTCTGCATACTGGTAAAATGAACAAAGTACACTTAAGTAGCAACTTTGTAAAGACTGTAGAGTGAATTGAATTTTTTTATTTAGTAAGAACCTCTGAAAGTTAGAAAAAAAAATCTATTTTTGTTGTTTTTATTGATACTGCAGGGAGTTTCGTCACATAAACTCGAATCCTTTTATAGAATGGTAGATGATGTGTTGGTTGCACCTTGACTGAATCTTTAAAAACAGAAGTAAAGGGAGCTACATAAAATAATACACTAAGAAACTTATCAGGAGTGTTTTTAACCCCTCTATGTTGGTACCAATATGTTTCGTATCAGATAATTGTGTTTTATTCAGTGCTGTTGAATGTATACTGCTATGTTGAAAAAGTCTAAATAAATTATATACCACCAAACGGCTGTTTTACTCTGATTACTAACATGGTCACTACAAAAAAAGAGGCCATCTTTGTCCTGAGGTGAAGTTTTAAAGTAGGACCCGAATGCAAGAGCAGCAGAAGTGAAGAGTTGATGAGATTCTTTTGTAAATCTCAAAACAGAGAGAAACAAAACGTAGTCCAATGTGAAAAAACCCAACAAGGAGACAGATGGGAAGAAATGGGAGGAACCAGCAAGGAGTGACTGAGAAAGAGGCACTTAAACACAGAAAAAACGGACCTGAGCTGGTGAGCAAACTGACTGAGGAGAGGGAGAGAAAGAGACACACAGGGACTAAAAGATTAATCCAAAACACCAAACATAATTAAAGTAGTGAGTAAAATAATTAGACACAATAAATAAAGAAAATAAACTGAATCAGTAACAAGGACTGAACTAAAGACAAACAACAGGAACGCGACTGATCTAACCAAAATAAGAAACTAATTCAAAATAATAATGAGACTAGAATCAAATCAATCTACAAAACAACAACATTTTAATTTGAAAACACGTGAAATAATTTTTAGATCTATTTTGTTTGTCTAAATTAAAACAGTTGTGGATCAAACTGTTGGTGTGAACATAAAACCAGTTTTATGTCAGGTTGCTGTTTCACATCTTAAACCTACTGGACACTGTTTTTATTTTTACTGAGTTTGTGTCTAACTGTGATTACGAAGACAAAACAACAAGAAGGTCGTTTTTACGAACGCTGTAGACGTCGGCGGTTCACGTTGTCCTCACCTTGTTCGGAACAGGCTGCTGCTCGTTACAACGTTGATCCATCCTGCCTCCATCCAGTGAAGTTCTTCTCAGTTCTTATGTTTCATTGAGGTCGGATGTCAACATCAGTCTTCCTCCGCATGTCAGCTCAGGCATGCGCCAACCTCAGACTGATCCCTCGTTCCTCTAACCAACACGTCTCCTGAATGCGCCATCAGCTGTCCTGAACTAAACCAGAAGACAAACAGTTGCCACTTTCTCTCTCTGTGATTTAGTTTGGAGATGCAGAGGGAACCCAGTTCTGCAGCAATCCTCCCTGACAAAACCAAACCAGGTAGGAAACTCAGGAAAAAGATTTAAGTCTTTTCTTTTGCTTGTCTACTTTGTTCATGTTTAAGACAAGAGCAGGAATCTTATTTCAGCAGCTGTTATTTTTGCGGTTTGCAGGGAAATTAAGTAAATCCAAAAAGGATGAAACAACAAATGAAGGTAAAAAACCATCAGATATGAAACTAGTAAAGTCATTATGGTTTGTTCTTTATGCTGTTTTCTGTCTTCCTGTGCAGAGAGATTTTATTCACCAGATATTCCAGAGCCCAGAAACAGAGCTGAGCTGATGAAATGTAAGAACATTTTTAACTTCAGTTTTATTCTTTGTAAGAAAAAAAAACCAAAGCAACTTTCTTTCTCTTTTCCAGATTGGATTAATCTGACTTTGGATAATAAAACAGCCAATAAGCTGCTGTGGATTTCTGACGGCGGGTCGAAGGTTTGTCGCAGAACCAAAGAGGTTTGTCCTGTTCTGGACGGACCGCAGAGATTCGAATATTCTCCACAGGTGAGTCAGAACGGCTTGGTTCCAGTTGTTCTGGGATGCTACGTGTAACATTAAATGTTGATTCTTCATGTTTGATTTTTATGTTTGATTCTTGTTAAGTAATAAACTAAGGTTGCGTTCACACTGCAGCCTGAAGTGACCCAGTTCCGATTTCTTTGATGTAATGCGACTTGTATCCGATCTTTTCATGGCAGTGTGAACAGCTTTTTTTTTTTTTTTCAAAAATTCTTTATTTCAAAAATAACAGAAACATGCAT
>CAEGAF010178084.1:0-12444 GCA_903067075.1 Micropoecilia bifurca | reverse complement strand
ACACACACACACACACACACACACACACACACACACACACACACACACACACACACACACACACACACACACACATGAGATCTGGTGGGTTTCCATCGTTTAATGTCAACACTCGCTTCATTCTCATATTTTGTCACGTTACAACCACAAACATATTTCATTAGAATTTTCTGTGAAAGACCAACGTAAAGTGATGCACAATTGTGAAGTAGAAAAAAATGATACACGATTCAAATCACTTTTTACAAATAAACTGAAAGGTGCAGTGTGTAAAAGTATTCATCCCCTTTTTCTGAGAGCAACAAATTGCTGTCAGAAATTGTCTGATGACTGCTAATGACTAAATAGAGACCACCTGTGTGTAACCTAATCTCAAGAAAGCAATACAGCTGCTCTGTGACAGGGAGGGGGCAACATTCCAATTACAGGGTTTCCCCCAGTGTATTGTAAGCCTGGCGGGCCACCAGGCTTTACTTGTGTCCCCACCAGGCTAAGCATTGCTTATTTCTTTTAAAGTCTTTTTAAAATGTTAGTACTTTTTAAAGACTCTCTGAATAGCACATAATTATCAAGTGATATTTTCAAATTTCTTGTCAACTTTAACTCAAAAACACGACGGGCCGCTGGACGGATGACCCGACCCAACCACTGGGATTAGCAAGTTTTCTGGGGGAAACCTTGAATTCTGTTAAAAAAATATATTCAATATGACATCTGAAAATGTACATTATTACAATGGGGAAAACATCTTGCCTCACAATAATGTCCATTATTCCCTTACTTTTTATAGCTAAAGTTCTTCCAGAGGCTGCTTATAGTGGCCTGCACTCCGGGGTTGTTCTCGTTATTGGCTGAGGAACATTTCTTCCCAGAACCTGCAGTCTTCTTCCTCAGACCGCTGGCTCTGGCTGGACCCAACGTTGACGTGTTCACCGCCTGATTCCGCATGCTGGATTTCAGCTTGGACAGTCCGGAGACCTGAACATAGCATGTTCACATCACAGAAGGGAGATCAGGCTATTCTAAACACTTACCAGGCAAGTCTAACCTTAACAGCAAACGGTAACATTTCCTATGAACTGCAGCAGCTTAGAGAATATTAGCACATTAGTTCTCTACTGTTCCTGTCCAAGTTTAGGTTTCTTTGTAAAGCAACCGACTCTGTCAGACGGCCCAAAACCCGGTCACATGTTCACCACTTCCACTTCTAAGAATGTCCGTTCAGTGAAGGGCCACATATACAGCGAGTTGAGGAAGCTTGTGACAGTTGGGTCCCACTACTACTACATGCGGTAAAGTCTGGCAGCTTCTCTCATAGTTCATTCTAAAAAATTCAGTTTACTTGATCGTACGTTCCGTAATGATTTAAGTCACTGCCAATCCAGATCTCATAACATTCTTGTTACTTGTATAAAGGATTTGCTAAGGTCTGAATAGTTCATTAAATCAGCTGTTCACTTCAACAAACTTACATAGAACTCTCTAAACTGAAAGTAAAAATAAATATACTTGCAACGACGCACTGTCCCTTTAAAAACAAATGAAACAACTGAAGAAACAAAAGTGTAAACCCACCTTTGACCCCAGCATACCAGGTTTCCTACAGGTCTCTGTGAAGGAAGCAGGACTTTCTGTCACTGGTTGTGAATCAGTGCTTGAATTCATCTCCTGACAACAAAACAACAACAAAAAAAAACACACAAACAGAAACCCATGAGAACATGAATCAGAGATTCCCAGAAAATGTCTACATTTCAACCCAGAGTGTGTGAGACAGGCTGGGAAATCAAGACTTTCGCACCATCTGTTCATTGTTCTTCCAGGTTGTTACTATTTTTCTAAAACTGCAGATGAACAGCATCAATATTCGGTTGATCTATTAAACGTAGGGCTGGATGACAAAATAAGTGTTTTATATCAGTAATATTGATAATTATCAATAACTATTGATTAGGTTTTTTTATTTTAAATATCTAAAATACAGTCAAACAGACTTTTTCTATTTAATCCAGTTTTCATGCTACGCCGTTTTTCATTTTAAAATATGATTTGATTATTTTTTTATGAGACACGGTGGCGAAACCTGACACTGCTTCATGAGTTACTCTACAGGTTGTTGCTAGGTAACAACAACTTACTCAACCAGTTGTTTAGGCTGCTAGTAAAATGGCTTCTAATAGACATTTAACTAATTGTCAGTAACACAACACTGGTTAATCACTCCACTTCTGATTAACTTGCATAATGATGGGGAAAATAAAGCAATGTTGAAAGATGAAATGATAAAGTCTGCACAAATATTACTTGAAACGAATCCAGAAACACAAACAAATCTCTGCTTCTCAAAAGCAAAACTAAGAACTGAGAGTTTGATTGAGACTCCAATCAAACTCTCAGTTCGTCTGCAGACCGAAGTTTGTTTTACCTTGTTCTGCAATCGGATGATGAGAATCTGAATTTGAAACCGTCTCTGGTGGTTTCTCTGTTTCTTTTCACATAGAGAAAACTCAAACTGGAAGCCGTCACTGAAAACCACCAAGAATGTTCAAGAAGAAGACACTGAGTTTAAACCTAGTTGAAAACAAAGCGAATGTTCTCCTCTTATTGGTCGTTTTCTGGGAGCCATTTCAGACTAAAATATTTGACCGTTGCACAGGGCTTTATGCTTTATGAAACAGTAGTTACCGACAGAGCTATGAACACTGGTAAAGGCAGCAGAAAATTCTGGCACTTACAGTCTCCTCCTGGGAGAAGGAGCAGCTGAAGGGGAGAACTTCCTCTTTGTGAAAGGAAGTGGACAGGGACTGGGAAAAGTAAGCACTGTCCTGGGAGGGGGGAGAGTCTGGGGCAGGATCCTCATCCTCAGTTTTTCTCTCAGGGGAAGAAGAGTCTCCAGAAAGCTGACATGTTGTCTGAAGAGCTGAGGAAGTCTCTCTCTTGTAGTGGAACTGCTGCAGGGCGAGCAGGCCTGAGGGAGTCTTCGCCGCTCTGCAGAGCCCAGCGCTGGGGGAGGCGGAGGAGCCTGACCACTGGAACAGCTTCAGCCCCTCACTGGATGAGGTGGGGGGGGATTCGGCTGGGGATGTAGGAGGGCTGGGGGTCTGTACAGGTGGAACTTCAGCACCGTAGCATTCACTGAGTGAAGACTGGTCCTGAGACGGGTCCCCAGCCGTCAGCACCGGGTCGCCAGCGGATTCCTTGGTGCTCTTGGTCATTACTGAACTTGATTTGCTGAAGAATCTGCAAAGGAGGAAATGCTGAGGTTACACTGAGAATTCAGGCTTTGGAAGACATGCCTTGAGACATGTCTTCCAATGCCTTGAGACATGTCTTTGTTTTGTTTTGGCAAAACAAAACAAACAAAAAACAGTCCGAGTAGTGAGCTGAAGCAGTGGAGGAATGAGGAAAGAAAATCCATCAAAAGGCCATTGAACAGAGCGCAGCCAAACATGCTGGCTGCCTGCAGACAGCTGTGACCTGCTATTGGGGAACAAATAAACAAAACAGGAAAACACAACGACGAGGGTGTAAATGCTTAATTTCTCTCTAAAACGATTATTTAAATTTTTTTTTTTAGAAACAATTAGGAAGTGTTTGACTAAGCATAAGCCATAGCTGTCCTTGTACTGAAAAAACAATCAATATTCAGTCAAAAAAGACTAATAAACAAACACCATCGATTTGGCCCAGTGTGGTTTGTTTGCCAAATACCAGCAGGATTCCTCTGGGGGAATTCAGCACTATTTCTCTCTTCTACACCTAAACACAGTCGGGACAGGTCATTGGTCCATCTATCAGTTGCCTGAACCCGTCTCACTGCTCTCTTTCTACAGAGAAAACACTTACGCCAACAACAGAAAGACAGTTTTAAGAACATATTTTCGTAAAATTTGCATGCTGTTGCTTCAAACCCCAAATTTACTTGCTGAGATTATTTTAAGCTAAAATCTACCAGGGATAGAAATAATTTTGGGCTCAACTGCAACTGAACACATTGATATTAAAATGAGAGTTTTGTTTGTCATGAAAGTCATTAAGGAGCCAAGATGAAATACAAACAACGTGAGAAACCTGAGCAGCAGCGAGAAAAGGGTGTGGATTTCCATGAACATATTGTGGGCTTTCTGTTTGTAGCCTGCCAAAAAAACTGATGATGTGACATGCAGCGCCAAAGATGGATACATTTTCTGGTAGACAATGAGAAATGCTTCAGCTGGCAGTTCATTATGTTGGCTCTCTCTCACAAACCTCTAAAGGATCACAGCATGAGATGAACTGTAGTCTAGCTGCATACAGCAGTTTAACCAACATAAAAACGGAGGCAAATCCCTCTGAGAGGAATGAAGGAGTTTAAGTGTGTCGGGATCTTGTTCATGAATGAGGGACAAATGAAGCGGGAGATTGGTGGACAGATTGGTGCAGCGTCTGCAGAAAAGCCAGTCTGTTATGGTGAAGAGAGACAGGAGTGAGTCAAAAAGCAAAACTTTCGATTTACCGGTCGATCTACATTCCTACCCTCATCTATGGTCACTATCTTTGGGACATGACCGAAGGAATGAGGTCACGGACACAAGTTGTTGAAATGACTTTTCCCCGTAGGGGGTCTGGGCTCTCCCTCAGAGATAAGGTGAGAAGCTCAGTCATCCAAGAGGGGCTCAGAGTTGAGCCGCTGCTTCTTCATGTTGAGAGGAGCCAGTTGAGGCGGCTTGGGCATCTGGTCAGGATGCCTCCTGGACGCCTGGCTGGTGAGGTGTTCCAGGGACACACTGGAGGGACGATGTTTCTCGGCTGGTGTGGGAACGAGTGGCTGGGGAGAGGAGAGGGAAGTCTGGGCCTCCGTACTTAGGCTGCTACTCCAACAACCCAACCAGGCACTGATGGACGGACAGGCAGGCGGATGGATGGATGGATGGATGGATGGATGGATGGATGGATGGATGGATGGATGGATGGATGGATGGATGGATGGATGGAAATCCCTATGAAGCTCATCTGGGACGATGGTTGGAGTATATCAAAAAAACGCAGCTTGTAAAACAATTTCAAGAGCCCAATCAGTTCAGTTTAGCTCTTATTTACAAAAACAGTTCTTCCTCAGTGGAAGAAAAAGATTTAACAATCCGGTAACAGAGCACAAATGTTTCACTTATCTCATAGTGTTCTATAGGGGAATATCTCGAGTATTTCAGGCTTTAAAAAATGGATATCTCCATCAAAGTACGGCATGTGGTCCAGCCGTTCACCCATATTTATTTTTTGAGGTCACTGATTCTTGCGAACGACTGTTCAACAAGTGTTTGAAACCATACCTGGTCCTTGGAAAAAATGTAAAGTCCTGCTTGGACATTCATGGCGAGCATTTAAAATTCTTCAAGTGAGCAAAATGAAATGAAACACAAGTAAATCAAATTTCAAATTACACAATTTATAGATTATATAAATCATCTATACAGTTTCTAAAACACAAGCAAGTAAAATGGTTTAATGCTTCAAAGCTCATTTAATTTGAATTCCTTTTTGCTGAACCACTTGGGATTTTTTGGTTTGTTTTTTCTCTGAGATTTTTCTCTCAGCTTGTTCTTGCTCCTTTGACTGCATGTAATCCATTTACAGCAAAAATCTGGATCTAAATGAACAGATTTCCCACATCTAGAAACAGCCTTTGAGTCAATAGTCCATTTACGTTTTGTCCTTTTAAGAAGGAAGACAGCACCAGGAGCCAACACTCCTAATCCCTTCATCCAGTTGGACTGGAACACCATCAAATGAAAGCTGAAGGTTTGGTGGAAAGTGTTTCAGTAAAAACATGGCTAAAGATCTTTGGTGAAGTTTTAAAAGACCTATCTGAGTATTCCAGTTAAAAACAAAACAAAAAAAAAAAATCATGTGTAATGATTCAGAGAACTTAAGAGTCATCTGCATTAAGATCTGTACAGCGTAGAGACAGTTAGATGACGTGGTGACATCACCTGCTGTGGGTGGCCTGCCTGCCATCGTCCTGGGACTCGTGGTTTCTCCGCTGCAGCAGGGTGATGGAGGCGAAGCAGTTCCGTGGCCCAGGCTGGCTGCTGGAGGTCGGCTTGTCTTGTCGCTGCTCTAACTTGGAGCGTTTCAGCCCTGAACTGGAATACTGCTGCAATACTTCTTGATCCGATGGACATGATTCTTACAAGGAGACAAAAAAAGAGACGTTTGTATAGACTAGAGTCCTGCAAATAACAAACGTGTGTTTATTTATTAATCTTTTCTTTTATATTTGGATTTTTTATCTATTAAACAGACTGTAATGAAAGTCACAACAAGGGCAGACCGACTAGAGTTATAGTTTTAGACCGACTAGAGTTATAGTTTTGCATAAAATATATTATGCTTCAATTATTCAGGTGGACATGATATGAAAGGTATTTTTCATTTTTAAAGATAAACAGCAGTAAAATGTTTCATTCCAAAGTGAAGAGCATCTATTAACACCCATCCCAATGTATTATGCAATCAGGGCGGAGCTAAATTTAACCCCACCTTGACTGAGTCTTTGACTCCATCCCCAGCTTTGTTCTTTAGGGCGGATGCAGCACCTGATCCTGGTGGACTTCATGTGTCAAACATCCTACTGCACCGTTTCATTAAAAACATCTGACTTCAATAAAGTCATCTCCACTGCATTATGCAATTTAATGTAGAGGTGAACACGTGACCCCACCCATCTGAACTACATTATATGCATTAGGGTGAAGTCAAAACAATGGACTTAAACCCCGTCAGACATTTGAGTCAGACGTCTGACCTCGCTGCCTCCTGTTGCATAACAAGCTTCGTTTCTCCCCTAGCAACACGTTTCCCTGCGCATTATGTTGTTGTGGGCGGAGCCAAACACACCCCCACCTCTGAGCGTTTGACCCCACTGGTCACCAAAATTTGAATCGTTTCAGGGCGGAGGAAAACGCTCCACTTTCTGTGTCTGAGGCTACGTTCACAGCAGGTCAATTTAGTTTTTTAGTTTTTTTCCCCCGGCGTAGCCATTCACTCTACTAATTAAAGGCAACTTCTGACAGACTTGTATGTTAACAGTTTACAACCCCAAATCTGCCTGCATCACAGAAGAAGAATGAAGTGATCACACATCAACGCTTACGTCCAGATTGACCACGTCTGGCGTCTTCTGATACAGATTTATGATGTAAAAGTCATACAATGTGGCATAACTGTTCAGACTGCAGACGCTCTGGTATTCTATTTAGATATAGAAGTGGCACAAGTCAGATAATTTGGTGTGATTAAAAAGATCAGAATGGGGCCCTTCAGACTACCATGAAGAAGTTGAATTTGGGTCATATCTGGGTAAAAACAGCGTTAGATTTGTGTTGTTAGTCTGCTGTGTGGCTTCATGCTCTTCAAACCTGACTGCATTCATGCCAGAGTCTTTGAACTCTCCCATCCCTACTCAACCTTAACTCCACCCATAAGTGAGTCTCTGACTCCACCTATTCTTACTACTTTATGCATTTCAGGGCTGAGACAAATTTGGCAACATCCGGCCCCAGTGGAGTCAATCTTGACTCCGCCACTTCAGGAATTTTCAAGCCCAACCGGATTTAATCAATTATACACTTAAAGGTATAATAAACATTTGACACCACCTACCTACCCCCCAGTGGATTTTCATTTCAAACATTAAATTCTACAATCCTTCACTCCACCTGTCTCTACGGCACCATGCATTTGACTGAAATACTTCAACCTTACCATCCTTCATTTGTGGTGGCATTAAACCCCACCAGCCCGTCTCCATCGCATCATAATACACTGAATACAAAATCCTGACATTCCATCTTTAGTCATCTTACTGCATTATGCATTTTATGGGTGAAGCCAAACATTCACCAAGCCGTTCTCCATTAGAAGCTTTTGGGTTGAGTCAAACAATTGATATGTCTATCCTTGTTGTATTATAACCCTGTAGGTGAAGACAAATATTTGGCCCCACCCATCTCTATTGTATTATAAATCTCAGTACAGAGCTGAACTTTAACAGCGGCCATGTTCTTGGCCCATCCATGTAGCGGTGGGTCCCACTGCTGGGGGCTCTAGCAGCAGATTAGGTGGAGCCTAATCCTACGGCCTCAGATTCTCTGGTCTGGGGGTCATGGCAGGTGTCCTGCTGCAACACTGGGTTCTCCAGGCTGCCCACCCTGCAGCACTGTACACTTCTTACCACAATAATTCTTATTTATGCACAGCTAGACGATTCATTTGGTCCGTCTTGCTGCAGCTCAGTGTGTATGCCAGACCATTTTCTCCCCCTGACTCAGCATTTTTCACACACATGTATGTGGCCACAATGAGACCATACAGCGCAGGTATGGACCAGCTTACCTTCTCTCAGCCTCTTCAGCGGCTGCTCTCTGTGTTGCAGTCTCAGGTGGTCCAGGCTGATGACTCTCTCCTGCCCCCTGGTGGAGGGTGGCTTCTCTGCGGAAACGGCAGGGCAGGGAGGAGCAGCGGAACCTGGCTTGAAGCTCTTGCTCCAGATGCTGAGTCCTGCCACAGCCGGGCGGCTGCTCCAGCTGTTGCTGCGAGCTTTGCACACCTAAAAAGATATTTCCCAAAGTAAAATTAAATGAGAGGATTTATTTTTTTTGCACTGGGACAATCATTCACTGTAGGAAAGCTACCGGCGGACGGGGGCTGTCTGGACTGAAGTCATCTATCCTCTCCATGGTGTTGATGTCAATGTTTCCCAAGGCCATATCCAAGCCTTTGTCATCTCCTAGATTTCTGAATTCATTGTCATTAAGGAATAAATACTATCCAACAAAAAGAAAAAGAAAGTTAAATGCCTTGTATATCCAGGCAAAACTAAAGGGGAAACGTTTTGAGGTGCGATGTAAGACTAAAGGATACGTTCCAGCGTAGTTGAGGGAGGCTGGGTCGATGTGTTTAGGGTAAGGATTAAGGGGCACCACCTTCCTCATGCCAGGATCAAACACCAACTGGTACAGGAAAGTGTTATTGGCTCTGACGAATCCTTCAACGTACTGCTCAGGAACCACCACGTTCATTTTCAGGTACTGGCCCATCTTTCTGATCACCTTGTAGAAAGAGAAGAACTCGCACTCAAATCTACTCCAGAAATCATTCATTTAGATTCCAGGCTTCAGTTTTTCTGATGCTTTAAGCTTCATGCATCTTTTTTTTTTCTTTTTTTGCATTCATTACTCCACAAACAAACATCTATCTCATCTACTTGATAGCTTACGATGACATGCCAAAAGATTATGGTTCAAGACAACACAACCGTCCCCGTTATGATTTGCTGTCTTGTGGTTGGATGGATCAGCAGAAGTTTTTTTTTTCCCACTTTCCTATCATGTTTATTTCTTGCTATGAAAATGATTCATAACAAAAATCACAATGAAACAAAACTGACTACTTACAATAGTCCATTTCTGATGGTTTTAAAGACAGAGAAGTAAGAACTTAGGAAAGTTCAGCCAAAAGTCAAAAGTCCAACAAGAAAAATAGCAACTGTTGCTTCAGAGAAGTGGGAACTTTCCTATGTTTCCTAACACTTTCCTAAGTTCCCACTTAGGAAAGTGATATAGTGGGAACACTTTCCTAAGTTCCCACTAAGGAAAGTGGGAACTTAGGAAAGTGCTATTTTTCTCGACTTTTGACTTGTGTCTACTTTAACATCTTGTGAAACTGAAGATTGAGCTAGAAAATCTCCATGTGCTTTCAAATGGGGAAAACCTGGATAAAATAAGTGGATAATATACAAGGCAGATGTGTAGATAAGTAGCACACCAACCTGGTTAGATTCTTCCTGCAGCCTTGCGACAAACTTCATTAAATGAATGAATAAAGTGAGGCAACAGATGTTTTTGGTATTTTAATACACACTTATATCACCTAATACTGAGATTTATAGTTAACGGTAGTTAAGTCTAAAAACCATCAGGGTTTAAGACTGCATTGGAACACTAATCACCAGCCAGCTTGACAAACTGCATCTAAAAATTCATTATTGTCTATAATACCAAGTTCAGATTTTTGAATTTGGGGTTTCTGAACCAGTTTTACAAACTGTAGGAGAGTCATAGTAATCATTAAAATGGTAATCGTCTCATCCCTTGTTACCACATTTTACATTCACAAAAGTTTCCAGTTTTCCCCTGTTTCTAGAACCATGAGAAAAATAAAAGAAGTTATCAGCTTGTGCACACACCTTCAGAATGTCAGGGTCTTTAGCAAGCCGGAGCAGCTTGCAGGCCTTTCCAAGGCCGATTCCATGCAGGGAGGGCAGGTAATCACAGCCAGCGAGGATGCACATATGGCGAAACTTCTCCTCGGTGAAAACGTCCCCCAGGGAGCGACAGCGGCCCAAGTTCTTCTGATCTATCTCTATTCCGTTGCCATGCTTGTCCATTTTGAGAATCACCTACAAAATAGTAGGGGAGAAGACAAAGTTGGTCAGTCGTTGTTCCTGCCAGGCAGCTGATGCCCGGCAGTAGCAGACTGGCATTAAAATCCTGCAGCGGATTTTAGAATATTCCCATCCATCAAATTACAAATGGTACAAGGAAATTGCCTTTACTGAAAAATATCAAGCAGTCGTTCAACACAAAAAGCTTTCTTCAGCCACTGACAATCTTTCCAAAGTGTAAAAATGTACAGCTTAGTTTCATACATCAGTATTAACATTTATGGGCATATTTCTCCTATCAGAATATCTGGTGGCAGACTTACACGTCTTACTCTATTCAAGTTAACAGATGAAACTGATTCTGCTGCTTTCATGAGGCAAAAATAGTACAGCGCAGAAATCTGTGGTGATGGAACAAGGGCCTCTGGGACAGAGGAAGTGCTATTTATATTGATGCTAGAGACACAATAATAAACAAAACGCATAGCTACAGAAACGACGGCGAGAAAACGTTTCTACAGAGCTGCAGCGATTCCAGTATCACCGACTAACTCACCTCTACATGTCATTTAAACTCCTGTTGAAAACTCAGCTCTTCCTCTGGCCTGTGCCTGAGCAGAGCATGGAGGTCTTGGCTATTAAAGGATGAAGCGCGTTCGGCCGTCACACAGCTGGGTGATGCAGGCGGGGGCTTCGTTTAATTAGGGCAAAATTATTACTGACAATTTAAGCCGACCACACACTGTTTGTTTTTGCTTTAACATGAATGAAGGTTTGCTAAATCCTTATCAAAAAAGTGTAATTATATTAACTATGTCACAAAAAACAATATGGACTTAAAGTTTTAGCACAATATTTTGTGGTAGTAATGTGATAACAATAAAAGTGATAAACTATGTATTCCTTTTTTTTCACGTAACTGTATGACTCTGACTGTGTGTCACAGCAATTATAGTCCCACAAACACAAATTCTGCTCTTAAAAACATTCCCATTTGTAATACGCTTCAGGACACCAGTCATAAAACGTTTGATTTGTGTCACTAAAATGCACACAGCAACTGCATTCAATCATATTTTCAAATCATACTTGAACAAACAGTGGAAGAAAATAGTTAAAAGGACAATCTCCAAAATATGGAGCTTTACTGGGTTTTAAACATCATTAATTTTAACTTATTGTGATGACAATAAATCAAAATCTCATTAGGATAAGAAATCTGATATGATAAGCTATACAATAAATACCCACCCATAGGGAGTGCACAGTTTTTTATGGGAATTGCAAAAAGCAGAGTCCAGCTGTCCTACAGAGACAAAATGATGCTCTTTTATGATGAGGCCTGAGGATCAGAATGTTGATGGACTGATAATCTGAGAACAATCCTTCTAGTCAAACAGACCAGAGCCCTTCCTGGATACAGCTGAGGCTCCTGTCCATTCATCCTCTGCTCCATCTTCATTCTACCATCAACATTGGACCTTTCCACTTCTTAAAATAGAAGACAGTCAAGGGAAGAAGTAAAGATGCAAAAACTAGAAGGGTGACACTGCAGGCTGGAGCAGGACCACGTTTCATATCGCCATCATGCACAGTCCAAAGTAAAAATCGACAGACTGCTGTTAAGAGGACTCCAACAATTCTTTAGTGTGAGAATATTTCACTTAAAGCTTAATGTATCTTAAGCCTTAAAACACCAAGTGCACCAGTTACTGTGTTAGTTGCTGGGTGTGTACAGAAGGGGAGGGCATTTATAATGTGTTTTATCAATTATCAAGATCAATTTCTTATCATAACAATTTTGATTTATTGTTGCCACATGAAGTTTGGAAGTCTGTACTGACTGACATCTTCACATTATGCACTTCAGCATCCACTGACCACATTCCTTCACTTTACATGAGTTGCTGCCATTTCCAAACACTTCCATCCATCCATCCATCCATCCATCCATTTTCTTCCACTTATCCGGAGTCGGGTCGCGGGGGCAGCAGCTTCAGAAGGGAGGCCCAGACTTCCCT
>CAEGAF010178077.1:0-12388 GCA_903067075.1 Micropoecilia bifurca | reverse complement strand
GGGACTATGTCTCTCGGCTGGCCTGGGAACGCCTTGGGGTTCCCCCGGAGGAGCTGGAAGAAGTGGCTGGGGAGGGAAGTCTGGCCCTCCCTTCTGAAGCTGCTTCCCCCACGACCCGACTCCGGATAAGCGGGAGACAATGGATGGATGGATGGATAGCACAACAAAATCTGTGTTTTTGATTGTAGAAAAGTCCTTGAGGGACAGATGCATGGTGATGAATTATAATATTGTTTTGAGACAATTTTCTAGTAATTTGTTGGTAATGGCATGTTATTGTAAGTACACCCTCTCCCTCTCAAAGACCAGTAAACTTTCATATTGTAGAAAACACTTACAACTGAAGCTGGAAGATATTTTAAATATTCAAAATACAAAAGAAACAAAAATGATAATTTAAATGGGAAACACTGCTTAAAACCAAAACCATAAATAAAATGAATTAAAAACAAAACTACTCTTCAAGAAATATTAATCAGAATTTTAATTTAATATGCGATTAATCAATTAATTGCGACGGGCTTCACTGTGCTTTGAGATATTTTGTGTCTTAAGCTGTGCAAGGTTGCAGCTATAACTAGTTCTGTTTATTCTAGGGTGTGAATGCACATGCTTGCCACACTTTTCAGATCCAAATTGGTCCTTTGCATCAAATCCCAATAAAATACCTTGAATTTTCCATTAATAACATGACTGAAATGTGAAGACGTTCCAAAACGTTTCCAAGTTCTGATTCGGCTGCTTTTCCTCCCAGACAATAAACACAGTTTCCGAGGTCATCAGGGGGTCACAGGTCAACCAGGACTACTTTGCTTCTGTCAACGCCCCGTCGAACCCTCCGAGGTAAAACACGCGGCCGCCATGTTTTGAAGCTTCCACTCGCTTCTGACTGGTTTTCCTTCAGCGACGTGTTGGGATGTTTGTGCTTCAGGCCGGCCATCGTGGTTCTGCTGATGTCCATGGTGAACGAGAGGCAGCCGTTCGTGCTGCGCTGCGCCGTCCTCTACTGCTTCCAGTGTTTCCTTTTCAAGAACCAGAAAGGTCAGGGGGAGATTGTGGCAACCCTGCTGCCCTCCACCATCGACGGTACGTTTCCTGTTCACATCTTCCTGGTTCGACTTAGGACAGTGGTTGATTGTTAGACTTTTGTTGAGATGGATGCTATCGGTGGAGAAGATGAGCTCCACATCTAAGTATCAGCCCATCACCGATCTCCCAAAATGAAGGAAATCGGCTGGCCGATGAATTGGTGCCCCTAGTTCAAAGTGCTTTACATCATAAAAACATGAAACATAAACGCATCACAAAGTCAACATTTGAGAAAAAACAGTAACAGGCATTACATTTTGTCAAATGTCGTCATTAAAATCATCAATACTTTGGTAAAAGACCAAAGAGCCATTTTTCCCGCTAGCGCCAGACTCTTGAGTTTGTTTTGGTTGTATTTACCCAGAATTCCCTGCGCTGTAGTCCGTTTCCTGTTTTTGAAGCGGCATCCAGTCCACTTGTATCCACATATGCATTCAAACCACCAGAGTTCAGAGGGTTTTTAACCAGAGTTGATGTTTTTGCTGGATTGGGGATTCACACCGCCCCGTCTGAACCAGACTTCCAAGACAAACGGACTGGAGTTTGATTAAAGTGGCCCAAACAGGGCTGGTGTGAACGCACCCTCACTCGTTCTTCCTCTTTGTTTCCTGCAGCTAACTCCATCTCAGCCGGCCAGCTGCTGTGCGGCGGCCTGTTCTCGGCAGACTCTCTGTCTAACTGGTGTGCGGCCGTGGCTTTGGCTCACACGCTGCAGGACAACCTGACCCAGAAGGAGCAGCTGCTCAGGGTGCAGCTTGCCACCAGCCTGGGCAAGCCGCCTGTCTCGCTGCTGCAGCAGTGCACCAACATCCTGTCTCAGGTAGAGAACGCCGCCGGCCTTCGCCTCTTTCAGGCTGGGTGCCTCTGGGTAGCGTAGCTGTAACTCTGAAATGCGAAGCTCAATGAAGTTGTGGTTTTTCAGGGAGATAAGATCGTCCGGCGGGTGAGTAAAGTGCCTCTATAGTGTGTATGTGTGTTTTTTTGAGTCTTTGGGTCGTTGTTTTTGGCTTGGCCTGAATAGTAGGGGTCTCTGTGTCCCACATGTTGGTGAAACTTGCTTCCCTTTAACCTTTTAGCGCCCTGCTTTGCCCTTAATGTAAAGCCTCGATAGTGTAACACAGACGTTTTGGTTGCATTGACTGACCACAGAAACGCACAGAGAACAAGAGGTAGACAGGAGAGCAACAGAAACTACTGCTGCTGGTTGTTGTCGTTGTCCTAACGGCTGATTTGACATGACGCCAACTTCACCCTCCTGCGGATGTAGAACAATCCTCCATCTATCCTTCCAGAGATTTTTCACTAACTGACCAATCCGCTGTCCCAATTTGCCTGGAAGTAGACGCACCACTTATGTGAAGGAGCCGACCTTTGACAATAGTTGGCCACTAGAGCCAACAAAACCTTTAAAAAAAAGATTAATAAGCGAAGGAAGTTATGCTTGATTTTATGTGTGTAGATTCCAATATTGTCTCTATGGCAGCATGTAAACGTGCTGCAGTAACTGCGGCATTTACATTTAAGCACCGTTTTATGCTACTGTTTGTTTTTTGAGCATTTTCCTGAAGGCAGATTTTCAAAAGCCGGTTTCATTTAAGTCATTACTGTGAAATGCCTTCACACTCTCTTCCAATGAGGCTTTATCTCTCTCGTCATTTTTCCTCTTGGGCCTCATCGTTGATTTCTCTGTTGTTTCTCCATAAAAACATTGTAGACCTGATGTATGACGTTTTTTTTGTTTTGTTTTTTTTTATTTTCTGGGCCTTCATCTTTGACTCAGTGTTGGCTGATGAGGCAAAAATTACTCAAAGCATGTCTTTGGTACCACATGAGGTTCCACTACCTCAGCTATTGCAACGCTGCTTGTTTGTTTGTTTGTTGGGGGTTGGCTTTGCTTTCTGTTGGGGGCGGAGTCGACATCATGTCGGTTGTCTCTGTGCTACCAGCTCTGAGGACGTTTGTGCTAATCTGGGCTCTTTTCCTCTTTGAGTTAGGAGCTTTTACTGTTCTTAATTATTCAAGTCTTTTTTTCCATGAGTTACTTTTTAGATTCCAGTAAGGTCCAACAGAACCTTTGTAGGAAGAAGCACTTCTCTTCATTAACTTGATTATGACTGTTATGCAATTTTAAGACTTTTTATTCACCAGAAGATACAAACAAATGCAAATTTATGAATGCTAAACCTTCACAAAACACTAAATCTTCAAAGTCTGTTTTAAAGGGCTGCCTGACAAATGATGTTCTGCTTAGTCTGCATTATTTCCGTCCTGGGAACTTGTCGTATTTGTCTGCTTAGCGCTTTCGCTGTCGCCTCAGCAGAAACTGATCTGATGTTGGATGAGAAGGTCGAGTCTTAGCAAACGAAGATGAAATAAAACCGATTTAATATTTAAAATGTCAATCAGAAGAACCAAAATACAAAGTTATGTACAGATTCTGCTGGTATTTTAAAGCTTAAAATGAAAAATTAATAACATGATTCAAAAATAACAAATTCAGTTAGAAAAATAACTTTTTCAAATAGTTTTTTTCAATTTAAAAACTAGTACTTACAAGTAGTGTACACAAAGGTACAGTACATTTTTATGGTGTTGACTTTAGTTGAACTACAAATAGTTCAGCAGGTAACCAAACAAAGCTGGTGTAGGAACAAGAGGTCTCACTTTCACATAAACTGCGTGCCTTTGTCTCTCCAACCGATTTAATTCTGAGAAACACGATGGTTCGAAAAGTCGGACTTGCTGCGATATGACTGTTCTGACTGCAGATGCGTTGACAATAACTGGACACATATCAGAATTAATACCACTATGGAAGTGGCACAAATCTTTTTTTTTTTGTTTTGTTTTTTTGGTGACTAGATCAGCATTGGGTTGTTCAAACTGCCGTGAAAAAATCGGATTTTGGTCGGATTTGCGTATCCTGGATTCTGGAAATAAATTTAAAAAAAATCTATATTTTGCTGCTATTTTGATAAAAATAAAAGTTAATTCTGATCGTCCACATGAAATAAACTGATTTGAGTTTTTGTTTGATCTTTAAACTTGGAGCACGTTATAGTTGGGTTATTTGATTCTTGTTTTCATTTTTCTGTTTCCTCATTTTTTTGCTCTTCGTCACATTTGGAGACTAAAGCTGAGAAGGTGACTTTTCAAAGTTGTTGTATTATGTAAAGCCGATAAGTTTTATTTTTCTCTCTGCTCTTCCGTTGCTCAGATTGTCGTTAATCACGCTTGTCTGCCATTGTTTTCACAGCAGGAAACATGTTTCTCCTCGTCGTAAAGCATGCTGAGCGTTTTGAATGCATCAGGATGCAGCTTATACAACATTTTTTATTTTTACGTCACGGCACCTTTTTCACTACGGCTTCTTTTCTGCTTAAATTATACTACTACTTGGGGAAAAAACAGATTTTAATAGGGTTGAATTGATTCCTTTCTGAACAGCATATTTAGTTGATTTTGTTTTGCACGTTTTGCTACAAATTAAACATTCAGCTTTAATTTGCAAAACAATTAAATGTTGAATTTGTGATCCTTTTTAATTGAGTTTTACCCTGCAGGCCTGCATGCTAACCTGTTTTAACATATAACCATATTAACAGTGGATGCCTTTTGAAGCATTGCTTTGATGCATTAACTCGATCCTGGACACTGGAAAAAAAAACCTTTTTTGTTCATTTAGTCACATTGGTTTTACCTCTTTTATGTCAGGATTAAGTTTTTTTTATTATTTTATACTTTTCTGCTTATTTTGGGGCTTATTTTGCTACTCTGTCCATTTTTTTAAGAAATATATCCTCCTATTACTTGAAAGCCTTCAACTTTACCACATTTCCTTACGAAGAAGTGTTTTTAGAACAAAATGGTGGGCTTGTTCTTCAGCAGCTCACTGATTGTAAACGTTTGTCTCCTCTTCCTGTCTTTCTGCAGGGCAGCAAAGTGCAGACCAGAGTGGGCCTCCTCATGCTGCTCTGCACGTGGATCAGCAACTGTCCCATTGCTGTCACACACTTCCTGCACAACCAGGAAAATGTTCCCTTCGTATCCTTCTGTCCAAACGCCTTTGCTGCTTGGATCTGCTGCTCAGTCTGTGGCATTTGGGTTCGTCCTGGACATGTTGTTTTAGACTTTTTGTAGCCATTATAAAGTAACATTGAAACATGACTGGTACTGTCCATGCAGAGCAAAATGTATCTGTCAATCCAAGTAGGAATGAAACAATCTGATTATTCGTGATGAATCAATTATTGAAATAACCGTTAACTAATTTAGTAATCCAGACTCTAAAAAGGCCATTTGCTGAAAGAAAACATATTCAGAGCAGTAATTAAGCCAAAATTGTACAAAATATTTACATTTTGCCTTTAAGATGTAAAAAAACTTAGCAGATCTCTTCAAGTGGCAGTTTTAGCTTCACATGGTTCAATTTCTGTAAAAAAAAAAATAGCACCAAAACTTTAAAGTATCTCCTTTTAAGCACCTTTTGCTATCCACTTATTAATCTCTTAGAACTTTTTACATGCTGATGTTATGAATCCTTTGCTACAAATCATCAAGCTTAAAGGAACTGTTGCATTTTAGGCGGTAAAATGTTTTTTTGTATTTAAATAGGAATTTAATTCATTTGGCTCTTTTCATATATTTCTAATATTGTATAATAAATATGTAGTAAAATGAAGAAAAAACTGCAGAATATACCAGTTTTTTTTAATCTAATTAATGGTCAGAATACTTACTAAAATAATTCTTTGCAGCATTAATTTCTACAAGAAAATAAATTATAATAGTGGAGACCTGGCTGCATAAATGATGTCAAAGCTTCACTTGCTACTTGAGAAAATAAAAACCAACAGAAAAGGCCTCCAAAATACTCAACATGGACAAATTATCCAAAGTTATGCAAGAATAAGTTCCGTTTGTTATAAATGTCTGCGTTGACCTGCGGCGGTCCTCATCCTGAGGGTTGGTCCTTGACGTTGGCGCCGCTGCAGCTGACGGCTCAGATCTCAGAGAACCTGGGGGAAGACGAGCGGCTCGTCCAGGGACTCTGCGCTCTCCTGCTCGGGATCTGCATCTACTACAACGACAACTCACTGGAAAACTACACCAAGTAAGAGTCCCTGTGTCAGAGAACCAACACGATAAGCTGCTTTCTCAGAAAGACCGAATGCAAATGTTACCTTTTCCATGTCCGTTATCGGCTGTCGACTGTCCACAAAGTTACTGGTTAGCAAATTTATCCCAAAAATAACCTGGTATGGTTTTTAGTTTTTCTTTGCAATGGAACTGGAAGACATTTTAAATATCCAAAATAAATATACAAAACAGGGAAAAAAAACATCTGAAATGAATAATGAAGTCTTTGTAAACAAAATTGCCCTTCAAATTAAGGAGCTGGTTGAGACCAAAGCACCAGACTGAAGACTTTTATCATCCAGGTTTTGGTAGAAAGAGGAAAAACTATAAATGATGCAAATAGAAATGACCGAGATTGTTTTTTTTTGTTTGTTTGTTTTTTTTTACTTTATTTTTATAATTTTTAAGATTTTTGATACATATACATATTTGAAACATTCAGATCCCCCAATAACACAAACCGCAGAGCTTTCAATTTGACAGATGCAGTCATGTAATAATCAACAGAGAACAGCAATTACATCTAGTAACAATTGTTGTCAGTCCTTATAGGGGTTTCAGTTCTTTCCAGTATTTGTTATATTTGTGAGTAGCGAGTCTTAGACCGAGATTTTTTTAATTCATCGTGCAATTAATGAATTTATTACTTCGACGGGCCTACAACAGCAAAGATTGGATAGAAGAAGCTCCACCTCCCGACCACAGACTGTTTTAGTTTACAATAGATCAGCGTCAAGAGGCTTTTTGAGGTCTGGAAACCGGAATTTTCCTTTAAAACGCTCAGAGTTTTCATCTTCTCGTTCAGGGAGAAGCTGAAGCAGCTGGTGGAGAAGCGCATCGGGAAGGAGAACTTTGTGGAGAAGCTCGGCTTCATTACCAAACATGAGCTGTATTCGCGGGCGGCGCTGAAGCCGCAGCCCGTTTTCCCGTCTCCGGAGCAGATGCTGTTCGACCACGAGTTCACCCGGCTGGTCAAAGAGCTGGAAGGTCCGTCCGCACTGCTGACCGGCCCTTCAGGAAGGTTTCTATTCAACCAGACAGAACTGATGCAGCGTCCTCTTCCTGCTGCGCACAGGTCTGATAACCAAAGCTGTCCACAAGTCCAGTGAGGAGGAGAAGAAGGAAGAGGAGGTGAAGAAGACGTTGGAGCAGCATGATAACATCGTAACTCGGTACAAAGAGTTGATCAGAGAACAGGTAACTCCTGAAGTCTGTAAACAATTCACTGAAAAAATAAGAAATCTTACCAAGTAACTGTGGTCTAGTTTTTTTAGCACACTTTAAATAAGATAAAACTGAGTTAAAAATAACTTTTCAGCTAGAAATAGGAGCTTTGTTTAAGTCAATAATTCTGTATTATTGAGAAAAAATAAGCACTTAGAAGTACTTATTCCACTGGCAGATTGTTTCACTTTGGGAAAAATGTTTTGCTGTAAGTGAAATAATCATCCAGTGGAACTAGAACTTCATCAATATCAAGTGACTATTGACCTCAGGCTCCTGTTGGCCCTTTGCATGTTGTTGTTTACATCCGGAAATGTTGCGCAGGTTCACAGCACAGGAGGACAAACAGACGATTCTGTATCCGCGCTGCTGCAGGGGAACAATCCTGTTTAACAAAATGAAACTTGGAAATGTAAATGTTATTAATTTAGTGCAGTGCGCCACAACAAAGGGAAAAATAACGCAGAAAAACAACTCAAAACCACTGGTGTTCCTGTTTTTGTCACTCTGTGTCGGCTGCGCTACACACAGACTCGTTGCCATAGCAACTAGCAACAACGGCACTACATGTATCAGGATCGAGACGTTTCCCACACAAAGAACAAAACGTTTGGTCCGTTACAGTTTCATGTTTTTAGGCTCGGTGTTTATTTTGAGGTTAATAATAAGTGATGCTGTGTTAGATTAGCTACTTGATGCTATGAGCTGATCTAGTAGATTAGCTCATCTGAACACCTGCTCTACTGGTGACCTGTCAAAGCTGGTCTTTAGGTCACCTTTTTTATCTATATCTGGCTGAAAAGTTACTTGTGAGTTAATTTTCTTACATATATAAGATATTTTAACTAGAAACTAGATGAAAATTACTTGATAAGATTTATTGTTTTTGCCTCGGATGTTTTTTTCTTTGCCAGCATGTTGAGTCTCTTTGCGTTTGGTGATCAGGACGCTCAGATTCAGGAGCTGAAGGAGAAAGTTTCATCGATGACGACTCGGACCGAACAGCTGCAGGCTACAGTCAGTCAGCAGCAGTCTCAGATTCAGCAGCACAAAGACCAGTACAACATCCTGAAACTCAAGCTAGGTGGGTCCGTCTGTTGATGTCTGAATGAGGAGGATGACGGTCTGTCTCTGCCTGATTTTATTCAGAATCAATCAAATTTAATTAGCTTAATTCATTCTCCTGAACATAAAATCATATTTTTCATATAAAGGAGCATAATTTGTCTGACAGTTTTTGGTCTTTGTGTTCAGGTAAGGAAACCCAGAGTCAGTCCAGCCAGGGGGACACCCAGGTGAACGGGCTGCAGACGGAGGAGCTTTCTCAGCTCAGGGAGGAGCTGGAGGAGCTGCGGAGGCAACAGACGCTCCTGCAGACGCAGCTCGGCGAGAAAGATGCGCTAATCGACAGCCTGGTCAGTAGCATGGCGCTGCTCAGCTGTTCCAATTACCTTAAATCTTACATTTGGCATCTTCTATTTGTGTTATTTCATTACACCATTAGCAGTATCTGATGTCATTGTGAGGATCTGACACCTTTAGCAGTGGCTGTCGATGTTAGCAGGAGCTAATGCCATTAGCTAAGGCCATTAGCGCGAGCTAACGCAAAATCATACTAAATTGTCTTGTTGTTGTAAATTATGAGAGAAAATGTTTTGATCCTGATGCTAACGTAAACAGTTTGAGTTAGAAACTGGAGCTTCAAACTCTTGGATTGCTATTTCCAAGCAGCAGCTGGATTTTCCACCTGAATCTCTCCTTTTCTGTTTGGTTCGCCTCAATTTCTATTTCTCCTTCTCATTTCTGCTTTTCCTTTATTTCGGTCTGAATGAAACCCGTTGATTAGCAATGTCTGCTCTGGCTGGACAGAACTAGCGCCGTAGCACCTAGCATACATACGTCATCTATACAGAATGAATTTCAGCCTAAAAATGACTTTTTTTTTTATTTATTAAAACTACTACTGTTTTTTTTTTTAAATATTTTTTTACTCGAATTCTAATGTTAAAACTAGTCATGGATCCTTTTAAAGCTGTGGCAGCAAATAGGCAACACTAATTAGTTTAAAATAGGATTTACATAATTTCCCAACCTGGACGTGTATTAAAAAGAAAAACCTTTGCATTTGCATCATGTTAGTCATATTTTTATGTAGCTCGGCATGTGGAATTGACATGATTTTTAAATGTTTTTTGTGTGTTTTTAATACAGAAGTCGGCAGCAAAAGCAGCTGAGGGTCCAGCAGGATCAGACAACACTGATCTTCTCCAGGTGGGATTCATGACCTTTAACCTCTTTCCAAACTTCAGCTTTACTTTAAAACCTTGATCTCATGAAGTAAAAGAAGCTCTTATGAACTTTATTTATTTTATCCCTACTAGTTGCAGGTCCCTGCATTTGACTGTCTTCTGGTTGAAACATTCAGCAAAAACAACTGAAAATGTATAACACAGATCTATCAAATACGATCAAAATAAAAATAAAGCTCAAAACAAACGAATGATGCTGCTTGAAAACCTACAAGAGGACATTTACTTCCATATGTTAAGCAAAACCTATTCTGGAAAAATACACAAAATAAGATTGAGTCATTCAGTGTCGTTTTTAAGCAATTAATCAATAACATCATAAATTAACATGAAGAATGAAACTGAATAATTTTGAATTACTGAGTTACGTCATTTAATTTCCTTTTAGGATAAATATTTTCTGAATATTTTGATATTTTCTGAAGTGAAATTTTGTTTAGACAGAATTAATACTGCATTTTATTTATGGTTTTATTTGTGTTTTATTTTGGGTAATCATAATATTTTTCTGATCCAGTGTTTGAATGTTCTTTACAAAATTTAAGTTTATAAGTCTTTGAGAGGCGAATTTGCACGATTATGCCATTATCAATATATTCCTTTAAAAATCATAACAATATTATTGTTTTTCCCCAATAATCACTGTAACAATTTATAGTCGAGCAACATTTATCATCATTCCAGGCCTAATAGTTGTTGTTTCTAAATACTTTCTTAAATTAATTCTACTGATGTATCTCTGATGCACTTTTAGTAAATTATTCCATCTACAGAACATTTGATTTGGAAATATAAATCTACCTTTGATTGTATGTCTAGTTTGATCATCAAAAAACAAATTACAATATATAATCTTTGACCATTTTGAGCTTATGATGTTTCTTTTGAGTGATGTTTTAAAATGAACCTGCGTTTTGTTCCGTGTTGCAGGAACTGGAGGCATTAAAGAACCAGGTTCAGACCCATTTGGCAGAAATCGGCCACCTGAAGGCCGAGAGGCAGGAGCTGCTGAGGAGAGCAGAATCTGGGGTAAAGGTCATCGAAACTATAACGATGTGACGTTCAGGACGCAAAAACACTAAATCTCACCACGTATTTCTGTCTGGGTTGTTGTGTAAACATGTTAATACGCTCGAAATAAGACAAAACTAACATAGAAGTAACTTTTCAGCCAGATTTGGTTGTGAGTAAACAATACTTGGATATTGATTAAAAGTTTCCACTTATAGCAAGACATTTTTTCACATAGAACTAGAACTTTTTTAATCATTATTCAAGAATTATTAAATTATAACAAGCTGTTGCCAAATAGTCAGTTTTCTTATTTCAAGTGTACCAATCTCGTGTTTTTCAAAGTTGGGCCACCAGGAGGCGCCATGGGGGCCTCAGAAAGTTGAAAGTGAAGTTTATGGGATTCAATGTTTTTCATTTTTGCCATCTTACATTTTTTTGCCATCATTTTTGTTTTTTGTTGTTCAGTATTTTTTTAATACAAGTTATTGATTTAAATGTTATTTCTGATTCTCATTTTCTGATTGGCTACTGGTCAAATTCAGAAAATCCATCTTCTGAATTATGTTGCAGGAAAGAAATGGAAAAGTCTGATAAAAAGAACGGTGGGAATTTATGCGATTACTATCAAATATTACATATTTTCTTAAAACCAAAAGAGGGAATTGTAATAAAAAAATGTTAATTTGTAGTAAAAAATGTACGTAAAAAGTTTGCTAGCAGAACCAGTACTTTTAAATTAACATTCAAAAATTATTGACTCAAATTAAACTCTTATTTCCTGCTAAAAAAAAGTTGCTTTTAAATCAGTTTGATCTCATTTCAAATACAAGATATTTTCACTAAAAACTAGACAAAAACACTTTTGCTGTTGGAGTGTTGATCCCAGATGTTTAGGATCTGCTGTGTTCTTGCAGCCATCTGCCACAGCGCCCCCTAGTGACGGCTCCTCAGATGCAGCCAGGGCAGAACTGGAGAACCGCCTGGCGGCTCAGACGGCGGAGATGGAGCAGCTGAAGGTGAGACGATCGGCTCCTTGGCTTTCTCTACATGTGAATCAGCCGCCGCCGCGTCTCACCTACCGTCTCTCTCTTTCTCCTCCTCGCTGCTTATTCAGGAGAGTCGATCAGGACTGGAGCAGCAGCTGGCGGCGGCCACCAGCACGGCGGCCATCTTGCAGACGGAGAAGGCCAAGCTGCAGACGGAGGTCCGGGAGTCCAAGAAGGAGCAGGACGACCTGCTGATGCTGCTGGCGGACCAGGACCAGAAGATCCACAGCCTCAAGCAGAGACTCAAAGGCCTGGGAGAGACGGTACGGAAACATTCACCGGAGGTCAAACCTTTACTTCCCTCCTTCCTCCCTGCCTTCCTCGATTCCTTTCTCCTCGTTTCCTTCCTTTCCGTTCTTCCTTCCTTCACTCTTTACATATTTTCTGGGTTTTTGTCTCTTCTTTCTTTCCTAGTTTTGTTAGTTCCTCCCTAGGGCTGTAGTGATACAATAATCTCACGATACGATACACAATATTCTGCCCACAATATGATATATATCACGATATTCAGCAAACGATACAATTCAATACACTTTTGCGATTTTCTGAAAGATTTTAGAGGGACAG
>CAEGAF010178067.1:0-89755 GCA_903067075.1 Micropoecilia bifurca | reverse complement strand
GAAGTCCCCCAGCAGAACAAGGGAGTCCCCAGGAGGGGCACTCTCCAGTACCCCCTCTAAGGACTCCAAGAAGGGTGGGTAATCTGAACTGTTGTTTGACCCGTAAACACAAATAACAGTCAGACCCCATCCCCCCATCCGTAGGTGGAGGGAGGCTACTCTCTCGTTCACCGGTGTAAGCCCTAACTAGACCCCTCAAATTCTGAAAATTAAATAGAAATCCCGATAATAGATTTTTTTGTTTGTTTACAGAGCAGTCATGTGTACAGAATTAAGCTACAACAAACTTGCTTGCATTTATGTGTGCCTTGGGTCACTCTGATAAAAAAAATCTCATTATAATGAGATAGTATCTCAGTATTTCAATATATCTCATTATAATGAGATATAATTACCTCATTATTTTATCTCATTAACATAATGAGATAACATGCTGTTGAGATAGCATTTCATTTTAATGAGTTAGGATTATGCTAATGATGCTATCTCAACATTTGTATATTGCTAATGATGAGCTAGCATTATCTCATTATATTGAGTTAGCATTATCTCATCTCATTATCTAGTTAAGTCTAACAAATAAAGGTTGGAATTATAAAACAAAATGTGTTATGGACACCGGAGTACAGTGACTGCAGAACATGTATATTTTAAGTTTTCAGGCAACATATATAGCTATGTTGTGGTAAATAATTTGTGAAAAGGAGATCATAATTCATCATTTCTCTAAAAGTTGCATCATTTCTTTCCAAACACATATTTCTGTTTCTTATGTGAAGACCTCAGCGGGACTCCAGAGATGAAGCTACACCAGTTGTTCAAAGACGTCACCCTGCAGAGGCGGTTTTTATTATTATTATTATTATTATTATTATTATTATTATTATTATTATTATTATTATTATTATATCATATTCTAAAGCTTTAATCTTACGATGGAGCTCCATATATATTTTTTAAAACCATACACAGAAAAAGATTCTTTATCCGACATAGAAACGGCTCATTCTTATTGTATGAGCAGAGTTTCTTCACCTGCAAATTCTTTTATGGTCTAAACCTACAGCTGCCAAAATCCAGCCTTGTTCCAAGCAGTCCTTGCTGTCCCCACCTGCGCCAGAGGCTCACCGTGCTGGCTCCAACTCCAGCTAATAAAAAGTGAATGCTGTTGTCAGGCCCAATCAGATGGAGCAGCACGGAGACGACCGAGGACAACGGGGACTGGAGGTAGACGGGGGAGTTTGGATCAGATGATCACACGGTAGGGGACAAGTAGTGCGGTTCTCATCGACTTACTTCTTCACAAGTTAGCATAAACAGAATTGTTCTAATTGGAGGAGCAACTAAGCAGGCCTGTGTTTCCAGTAGAACCATAGAAACCAGACATCAGACCAAACTCCGAGCCTAAATGTGAGTTTACAGAGAAGAAAATTGCGTTTGTCAGCTTACTTTGTTCTCTTTGAGTTTTTGATATTGCGATGGGTAGACCTACTAATCTCGACCGCTTTGTGCTCGGAGGTCCTGTTTACAGTTGCTAAGCAACCCCGAGTTGTCGCCAACAAACAGAAGCAGCGAATCTCGCCGGCGCTCACCTGATACGACGAGCAGCCCACACATTTTCTTTCAGGCGTTCTGACATCAGACCTCTCGGAGAAAATCTCTCCCCGACTGTCTGACTGCCAACACCGTTCTCATTACTTTTTATTATCCACCTTTTCCGCCTTAGATCACTGCACATTTGTTTCCTGCGCAGGTTGGAGCAATTAAAAAGCATTTGCTTAAATGTGTTGAACACCAAAAAGTGGAAAAAGTAAATAAAGGAAGAAAATCACTCAAACTGTAAAATTCCACACATTTTATAAAATATATTTGTTCTCTCAGAAAATGTAGTTCAGTGTGAAGTTTTTATGTTTTCATAAAAGTGAAAGTAATGCATATTAGATTAAAAGGGACTCTCTAAAATGACCTTAGTGAGTGGTGGATCATGGGAGTTTTATTGTCCAGCACAAACACATTTCTTGGATATAAAGAAACTCCTCTGTGGAGGATGCCAGGTTCAGTTTTGCAGTTTCCTGTTTCTTCTTCAGACAACGTGATTCTATCCAATCTTGACTTGTAACAACTTAACAAATTTACTCTATTAGGTTTCGTAATTTGCGAAACAGTAGTGTTCCTCCTGCTCAGACCTACCATATATTTCTGTTGTCAGGTTTTTCCTGGGTTTGTTTCTGCAGACGAGACACCAGCGAACAGTGAAATGTCTTTTGGAGACAAACGTCCTTCAAAGAATCAGAACTACTGAGGTGCTTCGTGGTTCCAGTGTGAAAGGCCTGTGTGACGTGAAATAATTTTCACCCCTCCACACACATAAGTCATTCTGGCGCTGAATGAGAACAACCACAGACAATATCTTCATCCTGATTTCCCCCCAAAAGGTTAAACAGGCAGTAAATATGATCAGTACATATGATCACAGGACGTTTCTGGTAATATCCTGTGATCATAGCAGGTCGTTTGAGACGAAATGGGTTTTTTTTTCAGCTAAATAAAATTCTGAGTGAAAAAGGGGGGCAGCATCAACATCAGTAATCGAGGCTGACATAGGAGACGTCTGAGAAGCAAGAAAAGGGTCTGAGAGACGGCGACTCTCTTCTTCCTCCTTCAGCTTTATGCCATGTGGTCTTTTTCCTCCATTTCTCTCTTTCATCCCTTTCATTTTATGTTTTGTTGCTGCTGTCCACTTCAGGGACACTTCAATCACCCTCGCTTTAGATATCGCCGCCGCTTGAAAAGCAGAAACTCACGGGCGATTCACTTTCAAGCAGAGTTCAAGAGGATCTTTCGATGTTTTGTGTGTGTGTGTGTGTGTGTGTGTGTGTGTGTCACTTTTCTATTTGATATGAGGAATGGAAGATGAGCACCAAGCTGATACAGAAGGCCAAGCAAAGAGGATTTGGAGATGTAAAGGAAACAGGAAGATTATTCTGGTATAAAGATCTCAGGAGATTTCTTGATTAACTTTTCAACAATCTTATTTTTTACAAATATCAACATGGAGGAATCGGTCGGAAGACGGTTACTTAAGGCTTCTTTCAACAGGTAAAAATTGCAAAGTGCTTCAAATGAACATATAAACAAGACTAAAAAAATTATACACGTTATTGAACCACCCAGATGCAAAGGTCCATACGATCAATACCATTAAATCCTGTTGCAATCCTCACACCTCAACTCCAAAACTGCAGATTTGTCCTTCATCTATTTAACCGAAGCTCCTCAACTGTGATGTATGACTGTCAGAGTTTCTTGTCTTGTTCCTTTAATGGATGTTTCAGTCTGAAAAGTGGAGAAAAATTCTTGGTTTGAGGTCAGACACCTCACTTTGCCTCCGCTTTGAAGAACAAGGCCACATTTTTGTCTGCGCCGACAATCAATACCCCCACTGATCGATAGACATCTTTGAAGTTGACACGCAGAGCTGAACCATGAAACTTGGTGACAACTTTAACTTAAAAACTTTGCCCTGAAAACATGCGCATATTAGGTCCGGTAAGTCTAACTTTTAAAATAGTTTGTTAATGAAGTTTGCGTTGCGTCTCGTCACAAAAACTGAACCTGAACCCCGCTGTAAATAGCTGATTCTAAAGTCTAATATCCTTGGGTATTTTTAATACTTTTCATTGTAGGATTGCTCTCTTTAAAATGCGTCTCACACCTGCTTGTGGAGGCATGTGTGTCCTCGAGTCGCCCTTCAGCCTGCCAATGAAAAATTCAGAAAATGAGAGGAAGCGGCTTCTCCTGTGGCTAAAGTAGTGAAAATATCTTCATAATTAAGTAAAAATCAGAAGTTTTACTGCTAGTATTGCTGTAAAACTTTGAAACTCTTGAAAGAAATGGAACAGATCATCCTGGGGACAGTTTTATAATTCGTCACATGAGTGTCTCTTGTTTGTAAAATTGACTGAAAATGTATTTCCTGAGAGGCAGACGGACAGAAGTGACTACTTTGTGAAACACAGTTAGACATGATTAACAATTTCTTGCTTGATGCAAGTGAAAAAAACAACAACATGAAGATCGAATTTTGTCGTTAATCTCTTCAGATCTTTTGCTAAAACAAACATTCACCCATAAATGAATGTGTCTACACGTCTACAAGACAGAGGTTAAATCGGCAGGTCCACCGTCGTTTATTTTCGCTTCCCTATCTCCTGTGGCAACCGGTGGCAAGCTGTGCAAAACGCTTGGGTGGACGTAGCTCCGCCTTCAAGTTGTGGCACCTCCTCATAGCTGCAGTTTCCAAGTTTCAGAGCTTCCTCACAGATCAGCCCTTCCCCACTCTGCTCCTTCAGACTAGCCAGCACCAATTAGCAAGCACTTGGTGGAACTACACATTTGCTAATTTCATTTTCGGAGCTACTTCTCAGAGCGATGTTGTGATGACTTCCTGAAGATGGAGTTTCGGAAAGAGAAGGGTTTTTTTTAAAAAAAGACAGAGCACCAATTTTAAGGTATTATCAAATTTCTTTTAAATCCCATTTTATATATGTAGCATCTTATAACAGCTGAAGTTGACATAGCTACTTAATAGAGCTATAGAAATGGTTTAAAAACCTCATAAGACGTCCCCTTTAACAACTTTGTTTCTGGCTTTTCATTTTTCAGCAATGTTGATGTTCTTTTAGATGAAAGTCAAACTTATGTTTTTAATCAAATTTAGCTTGGGATTGGCTCCTTTATCATCCTTCCAGGATACCTACAGGCCTTTGTTTGAGGCAGAGACTGACCCTGAACCCTTGCTTCAAAATCTTGACCTCAGGTTTAAATTCTGTGCACCTTCCTATGGCTTCATCAAGTTTATATTGAACTTCTCAGCTAATAGCTACCGAATAATTTAAGATGCACAAGGAGTTATGCTGTCAGGCCACAAGGAGCTTTCTCTCATTCCTGCCTGAAACTCTGAAGCACTTCCTTTGCTCAGAGTATTTAGCTCCATTTTGTTGCTTTGTCTTTATTTATTTTATTTTTTACAGCTCCGCTTCCTGCCCTCTGTAAGTCAGGGCTCTGTGACTAATGCGGTGGATCCATGAGGAAGGTGGCTGTTACAGTGCAGCCTTCGCTGTGTGCCAATACTGCCTCTGTTTGTGAGGAGCCACTGAGGCAGTAAATGGGTAGAATATAGGAAGAGAGAGGAGGCTAAACGAATCGTCGAGAGCTGGGACGGGAGGCGGAGAGCGGTGAGCCCGAACAGCGAGGCACAGAGCAGAAAAGAGGAATTAGATCCTGATCAGTATTAGCCTTTCAGATACATTCCTTAATCTTCTGCACAAGCGGGGCACACGGATGATTCCTGAATTAATTTTGGGGTGTTTTTAAAACTTGACAAGTGTTTCAGTTTTGGAGAGAATGCCAAGCCCCTTTCGCTGAATGGGTTTTGCAAATTTTTTTTTAAAGTCAAAAACAACTAACTTTGGTTTTGTCCGTTTTAAAAGGACAAAAGATTTATTTTTTTTTACCGAGGGCCTCTCAAAAAGCCTGGAATATAAAGTTGTTTCTGTGTTGCACCTGATCTGGAACCGGCACAGGAGCAACCGCCCAAAACTACGGAGCGCCAACATGCCAGAAATAATTTGGATTTAAAGGAAAATAACTGATTTCTTAAGATGCGGAGGTGAAATCAATACTCAGCCATGAGGCAAAATTCATCACCGCAACTGTTATGATTGGGGAAAAAAAAAATTATGTTGCCAACTTCAAGGCTTTCTTTTGTTAATGCAGTATTGAATGCAGATCCTTCACAAAATCCCCCTCATGCCCAAAAAAAAAACAACCTGCTAAGCTAACCTTATCACAGTTGTTTCATCATCAGATGAGAGGCCATGAAATAATCCTGCTAAATCCCTCGCTTTAAAAAGTTAAGTGACTCCAACTAAGTTGCGTCAAAAGTTGGAAACGGCCCGGCTCTTTCCACAGTTACTATCAATTTTTACCATTTATCACAGTGATAAATAGTAAAAGGTTTTGGATAATGTGCTTTTTCCTCCAGACTATATTTCTTTTTTTTCGGCTTCAAAATGACTCAACATTACAATATTTTTATGGCCTCTTTCGCTTGACAAACACTAGGACTTTACATTTTCTTGGAGCAGTAAAAAAACCATGAAATGCAAAGAAACAAAGAATAATCCACAGTCAACACGTTCGGTGCGTTTCGCTGATCAAACGATCAGTTTTGACAACCCGATGTATGATTTCAGTTTCAACCACACGACCAGACTTCAAACCAGAGAACATAAACAAACTGTATTTAATCAGCTTGAAACTCTTTGTGAGCTCGCTCCCATCCAGCACGTTTCAATACAGAACTCGTATGAATCCAATCAGCGTGGAACACATGTTCAATATGTTCAGCCGGTCTAAGTGTTGCCTTCTCTGCTCGCGTGGAGCACGTTTGCTTCAGTAAAGCTGATAATGAATTATATCGAGCTGCTGTCTGCTCCTCAATCGACTGCAGTCAGACGCCGAGCCGACTTTAACCCGAGGCGATGAGCTTCACTGAACTTTGAAGCAAACTCTTTCCAGCACTTTCTCCCTCTCCTTCAGCGGAAGGCATCTTTTAATTTGTGATGGAGACGCAAGTTTTGTTTTGTGTCGAGAAGCCAGACAAGCAATGCATTCGTGAGCAAATTCAGAAGAAGTTGAGTGATCTAAGTGACTTCAGCTGATGGGTTTCTTGATTGATTTAGGGACAGACGTTTCCTTTCAAAGTGTTGCCATTGTGTCTTTTGTCTGACTGTGACCATTTCAACTGAGGCAAATTTAACAAAGTGGCTTTTACGGCAAGGTGGGAAGAAGAAAGCTCTATGCCAAAAAAAAGAAAAAGGAAAATGTCAGACCAAGGCCATGTTGGAACACAACAAACATGTGGACAAATGCTCTCTGGTGAGCTTAGACCAAATTAAAAATTTAAAGTTACAAAAACCTGAGTTGAAAACCAAAACCTTGAACAAACCATACCTGTCAAGTCTCCCGTTTTGAATGGGAAACTACCTTTTTTTTTTACTCCCCCTTTCCCTCCATGCTTTTTTCCCATAAATATCCTGTATTGTACCCCCCACATTAGCTCCAACGCTTCCTTTTAATTAAACCTTTATTTTACCAGATAAAAACACAGTACAAAAAATGTTACATGTTGAGACATTTATTCTTTTTCTTCTCTTTCGTGATTATCCACAAATCCGTGTTGGTCGATCACATAAAATCAAAGCTGGTTCAAGTTTTTATGGGGATTTCAGAAGGGGTAGTATTTTTGAGCCAACCAACCAATTAGCAGGGCAACATTCGTTGTTTTTGCTTTGCCATTTGTGGGTTTAACCTAATTTGACCTAAGTTATTTTATAGGCAGTGAGCCAACAACAGCTTCTGTAAATAAATCTAAATAAATCTGGTTTTTAACTGACCTTTTCATTTAGTGTTGCAGTTTTGTTCAGCTTTCAGCCTTACAATGCAACGACCCAAAAGGTCAAAGTGCGTGGGCCAAAGTTCAGTAGGTTGGACTGTAAAGCAACCAAAAGTAAACTAGCAGTTATTTGTTTATTATTAATAAATAACTGCTCGTTTACTTTTGGTTGTTATTTGTTTATTATTAATAAACAAATAACAGCCGTCAAGAACAGAGTTTTGAACATTGCAAAAAGCAATTTTCGATCTTTTTTCCGCCAATTCTAGTATTTGCAAAAATAACAATTTTGATGACAAGTGGAGGAGGGTCGTGTCTCTGTTATTAACTCCCATTCAGTTGGGTGACGAGCTAAACAAGAAACCACAAGCAAGAACGATTCTTTTCACGGAATGACTTCATTTAGCCTCCATCAAAACAAATTAGAACGTCTAAGAGGAGAAACCGTCATAAACGGGTGTCTGGCACAAAAGCATCTGTTTAACTAATTTCCTGCTTTCGTTACCTTCGGGAGGGTCTGTGCTAAACGCTGGAAGATATTCAGTTGCCGAGTTGGACGATTATGCGGATAATGCGGGCCAAGTGATTACAGGACGAAGGAAAACATCTTAAATAGGTGATTTCTCAGACACCAATCTGCATAAAAGCACATTAGTTTTTCTGCTGCATGTTTTATGAGCTGTACGACACGGGATAATATCAGGCCATTTCCAAAATGTAGAACAAAAGGAAAAATTATCACGGAAACATCCACACATCTCATTTATTTTCCACAGCTTCTTCTGGGTGAAGGCGCAAGATCAAAGCGGAGATCTCTAGATCTACAAATAGGACAATATAATGAGACATAAGGAAAGCATCATAGCTTGGACAAAGCATTTACATGTACTGCATAAAAAGGCACATTTTTGTCTCATGTGAACTTCCTTATTGGCTGTACTCAGTCTTGGGCAGTTAAAGCTCAACTTCCTCAAGGGTGTCAGATTTCAGAAAAATCCTTAAAGTATAAGTATTTAGCTAAATCTGCAAGGTTCAGTTGCTTTGAGAAAATTTAATCTCGGCGTTTCTTTTGATTGTTCAATCTTTAAACCTTTAAGCATGAAGCAGCAAATCATATATGCATTCTTGTGATTTCATTGGGCTGGATAGTTTATAGATTGCAATTCAGCAGACCATTTATCTGCATTTGGAGCCTCAGAGCTCTGCAGAAGCAGAACGATTAAAAAAAAAGCTTTCAGCATTTCCATCAATTAAAAGTTTGTTTCCTTTCTGCATTCTTCCTCTAATTGTCTCCATCTTTGCTGTTCTCTACTGCTGCCTCTTGTAAAGATCCGAGTACAAATCAGACTCAAAACTCATCCCACACCTCAAGAAAATGATAAACTGGTGGTTTTATTGATGATCAAAATGAGAGAGATGATAAGCAGCTTCACGTCAGGATCGTCTGTCAGGTCAGACTCTAGGAGATCGACTGTTGAGTGTCTGGTGGTGCAAACAGGAAGTAATCAAGAAATGGCGAGTTACCCGCTAAAGGTGGTTCCTGAGTTGACCCTTTTCAGAGACTCGGACCCCAGTTGACTTGAACCCTCTCTGATTTAAGAATGGGAGACTACAGAGTATCCTTTAACACGGGATTGTTTCGCCCACTGGACTATGCATGGTTTTGTAAATTATGATAATTTAATGCAAGTTGGCACTTTTAATGGACTTTCAATACAATTTTAGAGCAACGTTGCATTAAAGGTGTAATTATTTACCGAATGACACTTCATGACAACTGTGATAAACATTTATAAAGACTTCTTTATGTTCATGACAGATATTATGTCATGTTTTTGACAGTGTCATGTCGGTCTTATGCTCACCCCTTCAAATAAAGTGTTGCTGAAAAGTTCATGTATTATTTTGACCTGTATTGGTTTTTATGCCTGGAGTTTTGTCAGAAAGCATCTGAGATTCTCAAACTGTTTTTTTTTTTTTTTTAATGCACCACCATTACCAAACCAAGCTGCAGATTGTTTTTCAGTAGGGAAGTTTGGACTTTAAAAAGAGGACAACATCTTTCTCACATTTTTCACAGATTTGTTCAAAGACCATCATCAGATCAGAAAAAAACCGATTCTGACTGGAGCTCCACAATCAGAACATCTCTGTTCTTTCTAAAAATAAATATGATCAAAACCTGTCTGATCTAAGACGAGACGGGATCATTTCAGATCAGATTTAAACCTGCTCGGTAACAATGGGAGAATATTTATAGCTCTGAAACAAAAAACACACAAAAAAGTTTCGTTTTTCATCTCAGCGCTGATGGATTCCGTCTGATGTTTCCGCAGCTCAGCCTAATCTGAGCTACACCATCACATTGTTTGGAAGGTAGACTGCAGCCTCTAATCCACACCACACACAAACATGTGTGTTTTCTTTGAGCCTCATGCGACAGATGGATTTATCAAGCTCTTAGTGACTCTTTCTTCGTGTTCGAACTTCCTGTCGGATCAAACCAGGGGCTTAAACACACTGCGATGAGAGATGCGATGATCGGAAAATAGGGACTTACTTGGCGTAAGCTCGACTAAGTTGAAGTAAAAAAATAATAACACAGACGATCACCTGAAATCTATAAATCATTCAGTGTAAGTAGTCCGTTATAATCTCTATACAGCAGAGCTCTGGTTCTGCAGAGTCTGCACCTCCTGTGCCAGATGAACAGAGCTCACCTTTGCTCTTGGGTTGTCACCTCTTTCTACAGAGATCAGTCCCCTTCCCTCCTTCCACCTCCAGGCTGCTCAGCACCAGAGCTCTCTCTGCGCAGACCAGGGCAGACGCCATGAAATTGTATATTTTTTCCCCTGTCAAATCCCTGAAATTACATTGAGTTTAATCTGTCCCTTTTTTTTGCTAAATATTGAAAGTATTAAGATCTGCAAATGGCACATTAACAGAGAATGTGTTTTATTTCCTCAAGAATGTAGTTTCATGCCAGCATTTCTAACATGGGCAACTATGGAGTGATATCCAGTATTACACACATGCACACACACAGTTATTTTGAGACTATTTTCACTCCGTACAACAGACTGTGGCAGTGTTCATTATGAATTAGATGAAATTTTAAGTTTAGATTTATTTGCTTAAGATGAAAGTGCATTGTTCAGTGTTGGAGTTGCAATTGTGTCTCCTCAATTTCATTTTATTAGTCTAATTATTAGAAATTATCATTTACTATTGACTTGAATATGTTAACAACTGATGGTAACAACTCGTGGCTTGCAAAACGCAACACATGAATAATTCTTTTCTTTTAATAAAAACAAAACAAAACAGAAGTTAATAATATGCTTCACTTTAAAGTTTTTGTAAAGAGAATAAGAAACAGACAAAGTCTGGACAAATTGGCATGGTTAGATCTTTTTTTTTTTTAGATTTTGAGCTGTCTTGTGTGTGGAGTCCCCCAAGGATGCCTACTTGGTTCAAAAATTTCCAAAGGTTTTAATGCCTCCTTTTGGTTCCCTTTGTGAACCTTCCCTCCCATACTAGACTTTCTCAATAAAATACATGTATAGATACCTGAATCCCTCACCCCCCATATGAATCTGTAAACTTTGGTAATGACACTTTTTCTGAACTTCGTGGTTTGCAGTGACTAGCTCTCTCCGAAAACGACAAGACACAACATTTTTGAACGAGGAATGCAAATGTTTCAGCTGACCATTTTTACTGAAGTAAATCTGTTAATCTGTTGTTTTTTATCTGTACATGATCACAGCATTTCGTTTGAGCATCAGCCTTCCTCTGGTCGACGATGGCGTACGATTCACATTTTTGCCTCTTCTCAGAATCATTCGTCTGATACCATTGATTCAGTGTGATCACGCTTTCTTTACGAATCTATGATGTTGCTGATGTTCAGCCCTTCAGCTTGCTCCTTCCCTCCATCATCCAAACACACACACACGCACACCACACACACGCACTGTCAGTTAATGCGAATATATGACGAGGCAATGAAAGTTGTGTAACGATGCCACCTGACAGCCCATTAAACCGGAGAAGGATGAGGATACAATTAGATTGTCATCCACTCCAGAGTTACAGCCAACAAACCAGATGGATGGAAGTGAGCGAGTGTGTGTGAGGGGGTCGGGGTAGGGGGGATAAATAAAAGACGGGGGTTCTTGTCTCTGGAGAAAGGCAAGATTTTTCAGGGTGAGCAGGACGAGTCGCTGACAGGATGTCAAATGATCGAGAGACGGTGATCATTGGCTCTGATCGGCCGCGTCGTAATGTTCGGCTGCTGAGCTTTAAGGACGAGGAGACGGGTGAAGTTTTCCTCTGGGTGACATAAAATCCCTCCTCATCCTCTTGTCACATCTTCCTCTGAAAAGACCAGACTTCACTTTGAATGGAGAGACAGATTTACAGCTCAGCCGCTGTGTGGTAATTCAGTCAGAGAGTGCAAATAAATGTTTAAGAGCACCAGCGGTGGCAACACATCAGGTTCTTTGAAAGCCTTGGCAGCTGAGGAGAGAAGGGATGAATAATGAGGAAAGAAATACACAAAGATTAGTTTAAAAAATATATATGTATATATATATTTAGATGACTGCGAAGCTACAGAGAGGGGTCAAAAGGCCAGTCTGTCACACAGCAACACAAATTCTTTAACAGCAGATAATATCCCATGAACTTACTGATTCAGTCGTTTATATGTCTTTATTTTTGCAAAAATGTCATAGATTATGTTTTACAGCTGAAAGTTTTTTTACACATCTTGTATGTAACATATATGGTGACGTAAGCATTTTTATTTGCAGTTTATCAATGCTGCTTAGAGTATGAAAACTGGTTGATTACATTAGAAATGTCTTTGTATTTTAACAAGTTTCCATTTCATGGTGGGAATAAGTCACAGAGCCCCTCTGTGTGTGTTTTCAGGTATGATACACCTTGTAGTGACACGTTTCGGCCAGCAGGAGGTGTGATGCTCCTTTCATGAAGCTGACTGGTTCAGTTCAGTGAGTTATAGATATATAGCGGTGGGCTTATTAACTCTCTCTGTGGGGTCTTACGCTAAACTGAAAATATTTAAATGTCTGTTTTTGGTTTGGATTCTTCTCATCAAATAAGTTCAAACTAGGCTGCTTTCTTCTGCGACAAAAACAAACAAAAAGAAATCAAAACTGGTATTAAGACATTGAAAAAGGAAGAAATATCCGATTCTTAAATCAACAAGATGCATTGTGTGATCAGAAAAACTAAACTAAAATGTTAAAATTATGGTTTTTAAACCTTTGATGTGTGAAAATAAAAGGATAATATTTCCTTTGGAGAACCACATGAAGTTGGAATCCAATCAATCCAATCTAATCTCAGATCAAAAGAGGTTGTTCTCAGTGAATAAGGCTGTTGATTAAATTCTTGGGGAAAACTTATAATTCAAAGTTTGAGTAATAATGAATGAGAAAAAAAAAGAGTCTTAGAGATCATGGATCAAACAAAGTTGTATCCGGTTGGGAGATAAGATCATTTTCCCGTCTGAGAATAAAATGCGTGTCAATGGTGGTCAAATTGATCCGCATCCGAAACCCTTCAGAGCTCATGGTGTTAATTCAAAGTGAGGACCAGATGCTCGGACACATCCGCCCGTCTGATGAGCAACGTCACCGTCTCTCACTGTCACTTTAAGAAACATAGAACTAAAAGCAGAAGCCACTTTAAACAAGAAAACCTCCACGTACAAATTCTAGTTCAATCACAAGAAAACAAAGTTAAACTAACGACAATGTCAATCTTGTTATTATTTATTTATTTATTTGCTTTTCTCACCATCTCGGTTTTAAAATGAAGCTGCATTAGTGGGAGTGTGGACGGGCTGAAGATCCAGAAGAGCTTCTCCAGACGGACCGCGGTGCTTTCTCAGCATTTCACACCACACGTAGTCAAACAATTAAAAGACATTTCTGAGTCTCATTCGGTCGCAAGAAATATCCTTTAATTGTAAGGCCAGGTGCAGCATCTCTGATTCCCCTCCTCCTCCTCCTCTCCATCTCCACGCTGCTCGGTAACAGTGCCGCACCGACAGCTGCTCCGCACCTGTAAAGGACATTACGGGACATGTCAGTGACGTCACAAACACACAATCGGCCGGTGCCTCGACTCTGCAGACATGTGTGTGTACATGTGTGTGTGAGACCCTTCAGTGTTTGACCACAGCGACCTGTTGGGAACAACTCCTTCCTCCTTCCTCCTGCACTGCCGCGGTTGTTCTTATCCATCACGCACAGAAACGCAAAAGAACAGCCTTCCTCCTATTAGGACCGATGAGAAGAAGAAGAAAAACGATAGTGTCATTTATAGAATGAATGAATGAAGACTTGGGACAAAAAAAGAAAGAAGATACAAAGGTTTGATTCGGTCCGATCGCGGGCGCGTAACTGAGAACCTCTCCAAGGTGCTGAAATGGAAACGCAGCTTCACGCAGATGTTAGGGAGGAGAAAAGCGGTCATTCCGCACTGCAACTCCACACACGACGTGCGTGCGTGCGTGCGTGTGTGTGTGGTGCCAATGGGAGAAGCTGACAGCGTCCCGGTCTTTCCTTCCACCTTCATGCGATGGGATGGATGAAGCCGAGAGATCAGATCTCGAACATTTACGCACAAGCACGAGAGTCACAAAGCACAGGCAAGCGCGTCTCTGCGTAAATCCAACACATGCTACACTTTCTTGTCTGCGCAAAAAAAAAAAAAATCACCTCGATTTTCTCCCAAGGAGCGACTAATACTTAAAAGTACTGCCAGTTTCTGGGCGTTTTTATTTATTTATTTTTATTTTTATTTATTTTTAAAAGAAAGAAAGTCTCAGCCCGGTTTCTTCTGCCCCCGAATAAACAACCGAAACCTTACCGAGAGAGCGAGCATCACCCCGGGGGCGACAGAGGCTCCGCGCCGCCTCCTCCTCCGCGCTGCGCTCCGGCTCCCATCCATTCCATCCCTCTATCCCTCCATCCCACCATCTCCATCTCCATCCCGCGCCTCTCTTTTCTCCGCTCCGGCTTCCAGCACCGGAGATAGATGCTCTGCAGTCACGTGGGTCGGAGGAGAGGAAAGAGAAGTGATGGAGAGAAAGGAGGCAGGGAGGGAGGGAGAGACAGAATGAGACACACAGAGAGAGAGAAAAAGAGAGAGAGAGAGAGAGAGAGAGAGAGAGAGAGAGAACGTCCCTCCTCCTGCTCCTCCGCAGTTTGCAGTGTGTGATGTCTCAGACTCGGAGGTAGAGAGTCAGAGCTGCTCGTCCGGCGGATCTTCACCTCTGAAACAAACCCCCGGTGTCTCCTGTCATCCTCCCCCCTCTTCCCCTCTCACCTCCCCGGCTTTGCTCCTCTCTGGAGCCCCTGGAAGCTTCTCCCCGTTTCTTCTTCTTCTTCTTCTCTCTAATCTCCTTCTTCAGCTCGACTTTGACCAACACTTTCTTCTGTGGGATTTAGTTTTCTGCTCATTACTCCCTCCCAACACTTCGCTGCTGCTCCCGTTCGGATTTGCTCGCCGGTGACAAGAAGAACCCCAAAGAATCGGCGAGGTGGATCCGTGGATGCGCCTCTGGGGCTCGAACTGGAGATGGAAATGCTGATACTGTTATTTCATTCCTTGTGGATATTGCAGTGCAACACAGCGAGCGCCGACTCCATCATCCACATCGGTAAGAGAAGCGCACCGGGGCTTTGTTTTGGCGCTCAGCTGTGTGCGGGTTTTGGCTGCGAGGACGGAGTGGGATCTGGGGAATGTGGAGAGGTTTGCGCTGTTAGGGTTGCGGGTGCAGGCGCTCATTTCCAAAACATCTCCGCATTGTAAAGATAACAGCGGGGGGAAAAAATGTACTTACTCTGGTAGCTGACTGTCCTTACGAGGAGGGTAGATGTGCAGAGGAAGAAAGGAAGGAGACTGTTGCATTCTGGCTCAGACGCACGCAGAGTGGAGGCTGATAGAGCGCCCCGCGCCCGGGTTGCGCCCCATCCACCCATCCATCCATCCATCCATCCATCCATCCATCCATCCATCCATCCATCCATCCATCCTGGCTTTCCTCGAACAGGCAGTTGTAATTTCCATATTTCCACGCTGAAACCCGTCACACCCGCCCCTCCGTGGGTGTTTAGAGGGCTCCACTTTCTCCATCCATCTATCATCCATCCATCCATCCACCCTCCCCACCTCCCTTACTCTCCATCTCCATCTCTCCCACTCCTCCCCCTCATCTATAAGCGTGAACTTTCAGTTGGACGTGAGTGAAATGTTAATCAACTCCGGCAGAGGAAGTGATGACAGAGGAGGGGACAAAACGGCGACTGTTCGGGCTTTTCAGGCGCCCAAGCGCCGGCCTCCCTTTCTATCACGTTATTTCCTGCTGCTTCAGTCCAGACACGGTTTCACTGAGGAGGGGGGGGGGGGGGGGGGGGGGGAATAAAAGAAAATGGGGGGAGCTCAGAGAGGAAGCAGAGGGGCTGGGGGGGATGGAACCGAAGTCACACACAGGCACAGATGTNATTCTCCCCCCTCCCTCCACCCCCCACTGGTGTCCTGCAGCTTTGTGCCGGTGGCAGCAATGCGGTGGGCAATGGGTGCTGAAGCCAGCAGAGGGGAAGAGGAAGAGGAGGAAGAGGAAGGTTGCAGAGTCATTCTGCAGAAGGATACGCATCCCCTCTTTTAAGTGGTTGATGGGAAACAAACCACGAGGGAAGAACAATCAGCTCAGGAACAGGGCCTCCAGAGTCTGTGAAGTCAAACCTGGTGTTGCGTGTTTTGGGTGGATGAAGCGAACACGGCCGGCCTGAGGGATAAGTGAAGTTTGCTGCTGCTGAGGGTGGATTCCTGGCAGGGCCAGATTGAGACTGTGCTGTATTTTACCTATCAGTGCTTTAAATTGGAACTGCTTTATTGTTAAGATGCTGTGTTTTAACTATTGGAGAGAGGAAAAGACATTTTCCACGAGGCTAACATAAAGTTTCCATCCATCCATCCATCCATTGACCCTGTCACCCCCCTCCTTCAGCCCATTCTGGGGGATCATGTCTGAAAAACTTCCAAGCTGAGGCCTTCATGGATTCACTCTAAGCATCAGTTCTCTGGGCTGGAACATGATGTGGAGGAAGCTGCTGCTTATGTGCAGCGTCTCTTTTCTTTTGGTCACATCCAAGAAATAGCTTTTTTTGTTTATTTGTTTTTAAGGTAGACTTTTAAATGTCATCACCTAAATGCGCTTTTATCCTCGAACATATCTGTTAAGGTTAAGATAAATGGCTAAAACTTGAACTAGGTTGCTTGAATTGACCCAAACCAGGAGCAGATGAACAACTCCCCCATCTAAACAGTTTAACGTTTCCTAAGACACTAAACATTATCAAAGTGAGCAAGTGGGTCTAAAGGGGCCTTCAGCTGAAGGCTTTACAGGATCTTGGGGTAGCTACTTTCTTTCTTTCTTGGTTGCTTTCTTTCTCTTCCTCTTTCTCCCTCTTTGTTGTTGACCGGATCCGTCCCTGTGTGGACCAAGTAGAAATCCGGGGACAGGCTCGGATGTTTGCATGGACAGATGGGAGGATATCAGTATCCCTCTGGGAGGAATCGGCATTCAGCGGGAACAACGCAGGCGAGGGATTGTCACAAACACAGATCAGTAAATACAACAGATCGGCGGTCTGACCCCAGCATGCTGCTCTGTTAATGATTCACGAGAGAGATTTAAGACCTGCTACTGATACATTTGGGTTGTTTAGATTGAAAACTCTGCAAACATTGGAGCCCGGAACTGAAACCCAAACAAAGAGGTCGATATAAGCTGTTTTCACCTGTTCCCGACTGGGTGGGAGGATTCAGCTCCTCCAGACTAGCCAGCAGTAATTAGAAATACCCTGGTGCAGATGCGAATCTACTGAGCTCATGATAGGAGATACTTCTCAATGAAACGCTGGTTAAAAAAAAGAAAAAAAAATTGATAGAGGAGCGATGCTGTGATGACTTTCTGAAGGCAGAGTGTTGGAAGGAGCAGGACTTTGTTAAAGAGACAGAGGCCCAACTTCAAGGCATTCATTTACAAAAGTCCCATTTCTTTTAAGTCATATTTGTTATATCACAAGTGAAGGTAACACAGTCGCTTGATACAAAGTGACTAGAAAAGGAAAACACATAATCCAGTCCCTTTAAAATACAATTCTCATAGGAGAATGCTTATATATATTATCTGTAAATTATCCTATTTTTCTACGAGTGCTATCACTTTATTTACGTCTAACAAGTTTTATAGGTGCTGTATGCCAACACTGTGTAAGTGGAATAGAGATCTTGGACTACAATTTGCTGTTACTTCTCTGGTTTGGTTGGTTGCTACAGCTGGATATCTCATGTCCGTCACTGTGATTATCCAGCTTCTGGTTGAGACTTGAGACGTTCTCTTCCGGATCATTTAACAGATTATGTTGGCTTACAAGGAAGGTGAATTCATTTTCCACATTAAGGACGCTGTTGTGTGGTCACGCCGGAGAAAACGCATGGAAGCTCTCGTCCTCAGACCAGAGCGGCAGCGGGTTGCTCGGCTGCGTCCAGGGGCAGGAGGGGGTAGGAGGGGCTCTGTTGTTTCCTTCAGCCTCCTGACAGCCGGATCGACTTGGCAACGTGGCGCAGCAGGACCCATATCAGATGTGACAGTTTTTCATCCTCTGCTCTGAGCCCCCCCTCCCTCCCCGCCTCTCTGTCCACCCTCCTACTCCAGCATCTGTCTCGTCCAGCCGCGCTGGTGATCATCTGTGACGTTTCCCCCGGTTTGTTTGTCCCCTCGTCTCCTCTGTCCGCCGCGGAGGATCAGCGGCAGGCGGGGAGGTCAGCAGTGAGGTGCTGATGGGAGGCATGAGGAGGGGGCCGATTGGTAAAAGAGCTGATGCGCAATCAAATGCGGGAGCCGGGGCCTTCAGGCAACCAAACCCTTTGACCACACGGTCTGCTGCTGCGTTCAAGTGCGGCGCTGGTGCAAAACCCGGCACGGTCAAGGTCCAAGAGTCTGCAAAATTATATCTTTGCAGATCCCAGCGGCAGCAGCTGCTTTCTCTAATTAGTTACACTCCCTGTTCTTTGGTTCAATGTGCATAAAATCAGTAAAAACAGCTGCTGTGGGTTTTTTTTGTTGTTAGTTGTGCCTTGAAAGAAAAGCAGCGATCGAGGAACATCAGAGAGTGGCAAACTGGAGCAAATCGGCTTCCAGTTAATTTCTGCCTTTAATTAGATCTCAGAGATCAAGTCGTCAGCTACGGGTACGTCCAGGACATCCGCAGCCCTCCGGTTGTGTTTCGGGAGAACATCTTCTTCCAAAGAGGCAGCAGTGGAAGTGATTATTGGAAGCAGCCGCACAGCTGGATGTCAAACCTGAACAGACATCCCCACCAGCACTCACAGATGGAGAAAACAAGCTGCATGCTGCGTGTTCTGGACAAAAAAGAAGAAGATCTTTTGTTTCAGAACACCGTGTCAGGAGCTTCCCAGCAGTTCGGAAATACCTTCCTTTTTTTTTGTTATTTACATTGCGCCACTGAAAACACACAAGGAAAGCTTTGATGAAGAATGTAAGAAGAAAAAAAAATCAGCAGAATACCTTGATTCCCAGCACAACCTTGACTTGATAAGGTCAAAGGTACTGGTCTTGGTGTCTAATTTCCCTCATCAAAACATACCTGGAGTGTTGCCTTGATTCTTTTATGCATCGCTGAGAAATCTTTTAAACTCACATGGCAACCATTCAGCCTTGCAAAACGTCTGGTTGGACCTATCACCACCTTAAAGGCACAGTTTCCAAGCTCCTGAGCTTCTGTCCTCACAGAGCAGCCCTACTCCATGTCTCTTCCACTCAGCTCCTTCCGACTAGTTAGCAGCAATTAGCAGACACCTGGTTGAACAGCGCATCTGTTGTATGGGCACTACTTCTCAGTGAGACGCTGCTTAATGGACGAGCCATGTAGTGACAACTTCATGAAGGTGGAGTTTCAGAAAGAGAAGTAGTTTTTAAAGAGACAGAGTCCCGTTAAATTACAAAGTCAAAAATCTTTTATGTCATATTCGATATATGCAACATTTTTAAAACTGAAAGTGAAATAGTTAATTGATTGTGCTGTAAAATGGCACAATGTGGCAAGAAAATACATAATACTATCCCTTTAAAGAGGTTGAAAAGCATTTGCTGGGTAGATTTCTGGCACCCTGAGAGTAGCGCTGTCCTTTGAATGTCACTTTCTGTTTATTTCTTTTATCTGTTTTTGTGTTTCCTCTTATTAAGTCCAGTAAAAGCATAAACATAGCCACTGGATTCAAAGACCTCATTTTGTTTTTTCTCAAAGAAATGTGTCTTGTACAAAAGAGCTTAAAGGGGCTAGACTAGTGCCCCAGTTACAATATTGCGTATACTATGTTGTGATTATTTTCAGTGGATTAATTAGTTCAGCCACTCAGCTTTGGCTCTCAGCGCACATTAAGCTGTGTCTTGGTGCACGTTCAGAAGAGGTAATGTCGCATTACGGTTTAAACTACTGACCCACATGCACGGAAACTCTCAGGAGACCCCCCACCCCCCCCAAAAAAGTTCATGAGGTTTATTGTTACTGATGGGAAAAGTCCATACTTTTCCCAAGGTCCTGTGGAAAGAGGGCGATATAGAGTTGGGAAGACGATTGTGATAATAAGGATGAATCTTGCTGGAGGAATGAGAGCATTCTGGGTTGCCAGTCTGTGTGGTAGTCGAGTCTCAGCTTGGAGGATGATGGTGGTTTGGATCTAAGCTGCTGACTGTGGTGGATGATCCAGGGGGAATCGTTCTTCCAGCGGTAAGACGTGGGTTCAGAGGATGATCGCAAGAGCTTTATTCCAGCAGGAGACGCAGAGAAATACCTTAGGAGGTAGCGCAAGGAAATAATTAGTGAGAGAGGTTTGAAGCACATGGAAAACACGAGGAAAGACTAGAGGTACCACTTAAGTTAACAGGCAGGCGAAGAACGATCAGCGGCTCGCTCCTCTTATCCTCCAAGGCTGATGGCTGATGGCAGGTGTGTGGGAGCAAACCTTCACGCCCCCACCGTCCGGGGAGAAAACTACAGGCACCGGAAAAAGTACCACACAGACAAGAGCAACCCAGTTCCCTGACAGGCAGAAGGACTTAACATCATAAGAGTGTGAAGCTCAGTTCTACGGTGTCGGGCGAATCCTCGGTTCTGTGGCTTTTGTGAACTTTTCAAGTCTATAAAAGTTCTGCGAAAGTTTTCATACATGTTTTCTTTTTTTTTTTTTACATTTTGTATTGCTCCATACACGATATTGACGCGTTCTCTTTGGATTTTATGCAATAACAATGTGCAATGATGCAATGTGCAAGGTAGCACAAAGCTGTACAGAGGGAGGAAAAGAGTTGACCAGTAAAAGACAGAACAGAGGAAAGTACATTGCTGTTCAGCAGCTGTTACGGCTGCAAAACCTTTGGTTTGTCTCATAGAAATTTAGAATCTGGGATTTTTCTTTAGTCCCCTATCCTATCAATTTTCAAGTCTCTTGTTTGATAGATAGCTGATAGATCAGATTTTTGATTGGACCATTTTATCACATGAATATGATTTAATCTAAACTCTCCAATTGTGGTTCTTGGTTAAATGTTTGCGACCAAGATCACCAAAGCTACAGCCGTTATCAAGATAAATGGAGTACAAATGCACACCACACTATTCAGGTTTTGATTTGTAAAAAAACCCCAAAACAAAACAAAAAAACCCCTAAACAAAATAATAATAAAAATCCACTTTACAATTATGTACTTCCCTTGCCTAATAAAATTAATTGCAGTCGGTGGTTCTAATATGATTAAAGGTAAAAGTGCGGTGTGAATACTTTAGTGAAGCCCCTACCTGCATTACTTCAACCTGTGTTTCGCCGTTTGTTTCTCAACAACAAAGACCGACCTGGGAATGGGGGGTAATTAGAGAGTTAAGAGTGATTTTTATTGTAACTGCGTCGTAAAACCAAAACAATGAGCTGCAGGATGTCGAAAAATCAATGGCGCCCGGTCTGCGAGGGAGCTCTTACACCGCGTGCAGCCATTTTCATTTGTAGTTTAATTGTTTGCTTCACAGAAAGGCACCCATGATGACCCAGTTGGATCCTTAAACAACAACAACAACAAAAAACAAACAAACAACCAAAAAAACCCAGGAGATAAATTCTGTAACAGCAGTTAATGTATTCAGCGGTAGAGCTATCAGGTTGTGGAAGTGTTGCTATCTGCCTCGCAGAAGCCGATACCAGTCGCACTCAGGTTGTAGCTCTTTGTTTCCCACCTGGGCAGTTTTCCAGCTCAGACGGTCCCCTAAACGCCCCTCAGGCCAAGCGGATAACAAGTCACTTTTTTATAAAGAGCCAGAGGAGGAGAGATTAGCCCGTCCCATGAGCCAGGCAGCTGACGAGGGATGATTTACGGCGCCGCTGTAGCGGCTAGCAGAAGCAGAGCCCGCGTATGCGACGGCTGGTTTTTGGAAAAGGCGAGCTCGAACTGCAGGAATCCAATCTGTTGAAGCTGGCAAAAGCAAACGAGCAGCTGCGGGCTTTTCTCAACCCCGCCGCTAAATAAGATAAACTAACCAGGTTAGGGAGGAACGCAGAAAGCTTCCTGCGCCGCCTCGGTTAAGGGTCCGGCCTCCGCGCCTCACCGCCGCCGCCGCCCTGCTCAAAGCACACCAGATGCTGAGATGGACGCGGAGTGTTTGACCCTGAGAAATGCATTCAAATACTCTAGGAAGCAGCGTTAGCGCTCTTTCTAATTCGCAGTGACAAACACGCAGACTGTGTGGGCAGAGCGAGAGGAACCGGCTCAGAATGGAAACGGCTTTGACTAATAACAGGTTACACAAAGCTGCTCTTATGTTTTTATTCCTGAAGCTGTGATGATGAAGCCTCTGTAGTTTGTTCTGAGTGTAAGTGAACATGGGGGGGGAAAAAGTGTCTCTGAGAATTAGACTTTTTATTCCATATCATATTAAAACGTTATCTCTGAGTTTAAACTTACTGAGGCATTCTGTGGTCGGACAAATGGACTGCTGAGGAGTGGATAGTATTAACTGACTGGTTCAATACATCGATAACATCGCTCCTTATGGGGAACCAGGCTATTAAACCGCCATCCTTCTGTAGTCAGATTCAGATTCACACACTCTTAACGACTGACGAGGGGTGATTCATGTACAGTTTCATGCACAAAGATGGATAAATAGTAACAGATGGAGACGTCGCTGGGCCATTCAGAAGCTTCTAGTTTAGCATTTGATTTAATATAATTTGATATAAATTGGACCGGGTGGATGGAGAGAGCCTCGACTTGCCAGTTATCTGATTTTTGAGGGTCTACTGTTTACATTTGTTGATTGTCACCATTCTGCATTGTTAAGCGAGTAACTGCATTCTCTACAACACCTGCCATGAATTTTCCATCGCTGTCTCTATAGTGAACCACATAGAGAATATCTATCAAAAAGACAACTTTAAAACTAACTCACTTCAAGAGTAAAATCACTGAGTGAAACAGACATTTGGAAGATAATCCAATCAATACCATTTTAGGGTGGAGTCAAACATCCAACCCCGCCCACTATCTGACCACGCCCCATTTTGTCTGCCAATCTCCAACTCATTTGCGGAAGGGCTAAAAAAGGTGTATTATTTAAAGAGAATAACAAAAGGTGCAGATAGCATCTAGATTACTGAGAATAAAAATCAATCAAATATATTTGCCTGTGTATAATAATCAAACATGAGCAAAGATGGAGTAAATTTTATTTCTGTGAAAACATGGGATAGTCTTGCACACTGTTAACACGGTTAGTTAATCTAAAAAAAAAAGAAGGTTTAACTATTATAAAAATAAAAGGTCTTCTGTTGTTTGTGATTGGTCCACCAGAAGGTGCATTAACAGCTTAATTTAGACAATTATTGTTCATGGGAAAATTGATCCTTTTATAGCAAATACGATTTTAAGTAATGTAACTAAGTCGTATGCGTTTTGCAGAACTACAACAGCATTTTCTTTCAGGCCGTTTACAAATGAGCTAGCGTTATGGATTGCGGTTCTGGAACAAATCGTGGAGTGATATGACCCCAGGACTTTCTCAGATTTGCAGCAAAGCTGGCAATGTTGAGCTGAAAGTCAGGGTTTTCAAAGTCATCGCGGTGCAGGTCTATAAGCCTGGCTACGTTACATAAGCTGGCTCTGTGAGAATGTTACGAGTTTAAACTGTCTGTAAGAATCTCCACCGGTTCAATAAATCTTTTCTCAGTCTTCTCAGATGGAAAAGTTTGAGCGAAGCAACTGAAAATCTCAAAAGCTTCCCATTATCCCTTAATCATGCCTTGATCTAAATGACATTTAATCACCTAATTTATCCTCATAAAAGCCTAATGGATTGCAGTCATAACAATTCATCCTTCTTGTCTTTCTCCTCTAACCACAAATGCTTTTCTCTGCTAAATTACAGCCATTTCACCCAAGAAACCCCAAGTGAAAAGTAAAAGCTATGCAAACATGTCATCTCTCTGAAACGTAATAAAAAAGGGCTGCTAAGAAGTGAATGATGATGTTAGATTGAGTAAGTATTAAAACAGACACAGATCTGTTAATATTTGATCAGCAGGAATCAGAGCAACGCTTTTTTTATGTTTGGAGATGTACATTTAGTGCTTCCTGTCTGCAGCTGCAGTTATGCAACTTACTTATTTTCAACCATTTTATACAACGTTCCTATTTAACAGTAGCTTTTCACCCTTATTGTCTCCATAAATACAGCCTGCATGTCTGCAGATAGCATTAGGTAGGGTGTTGTATAATCAGTCTTTTTTTTCTTCCTTTCTGTAACTTTATTTGTGAGACTGACATGCTGCGAGTAGAAAAAGAGAAAAAAGTGTCAAACGATGTGGAAAATAATTGCTTCTATCTTCAGACGCTCTCGTCTGCGAGCAGAATGCCTGAGTTAACAACCTACCTTCTTATTTGCTGCTGTTGTCCATGAAGAGCTTTAAGCTTTGTTGAGCCAAAACATAGAAAGGAAGCCCGGCTATGTTGAACCTGCTTAGCAAGATGCACCATTGGACATGTTCTTGATAAAGTCTTGCTCCAGCAAACAAAATAGCTAGAATAGCTTCTCACCATGACCGTTTCTGGTGTGTTGGACCAGAGAAAGGTCTAAAACAAGAAGGATACGGTGCTTAAAGTCTGACTTAAAACAAGACTGTCCAAACTATTGGGTCCAAAAACAAACTTTAATAACTCACGACTCATGGATGCAAGAAAAGCGTGATTAATGTACAGATAGAGAAGAAGAGAAACAGCAAAAAAGGGACCTTGCTGTGAGAAAATCAGGTCAAATGCAGAGAATGAGCATAAATCGTTGCTATGGACTGGATCCCTCACCCTGATGCATCACCTCCACTCACACACTCATGCATTATAAATAAAGTTTGGGAGCTTAGTGAACGCATTTGCCGTGAGTTTAGGAGTTAAAGATTATTTAAGCTTGCGAGCAGCTCTGTGTAAAACCTGCTGACTTCAAACAATGTACTGAAACTGAAAAGACAAATCGTGACGATTTTCCCCTAATAATACGATCTTTAATGTTTGTACTCCGGGTCCCTTTATCCAGTTCTGGACACAGAGGACCCTTTAAAGACAGGGCACAGCATCCTTTTTTTAAAAAGACTTGAAGAGTTTTGAATTTTCAAATCCTGATTAGTATTCATATCCTTGGCTTAATGTTTTGTTGAAGCACACTGAGCAGCAATCGCAGCATCGAATCACCTCTAGTACGTCTTTACAAGCTTGGCACACCTCTTTGGAGAGCGTCGCATTAGTCTTCTCCGCTGGTCCTTTCACACTCAGTCACGTTTGATGGGCAGCGTCATTAGAGAACCGGTTTTAGACTTTCCATTTGACTCGAGTCTGGGCCACTCAACGACAATTACAGATGGCTTCCGAAGCCGTCCTGTTGTCGTCTTGGCGGTGTCCTTCATGTTATTGTGTTGGAAGATGAATTGTTGACTTAGTCTGAGGACCAGAGTGTCGTGGAACAGTTTTTCTTGAAGAATCTGTCTTGTTTGGCAGCCAGAGGGGATTGATGGCTCGAATAAAAGGAAACGTCTTCTTCCAATAAAACTGCGAACACAGAGTTGTCGGGATCTTTGTACATTGCCACAGATGACCCAGTATGTTCTCATCTTGGTTCTTTCTGATGGTTGATCTGAAGCACTCCGTCAGCCGTCAGACCTTATTTAGGCGAGTGTGTTTAATTCCAAATTATGTTTGATCAGCTGAATGAAATCAGCTGAACGGGTGGACTGCAGTCAAGCTGACCGAAACATCTCAAGAATTTCAGCGGAAGTCTGACGTGCCTTAACGTTTTGAGTTAAAGCACATCAGCCATTGTGTAAGGGTGTGATTATAGTTTCCATCCCAAAGATCCATGATTCTAAGAACTTTGTGACTTTTGATTGTCTTTTTCTTGGTGGTGTGCCTCATAGGGCATTACCCTACTTCCTGTGTTTGACATACTTTGCCATGATGTCATTCATCATGTGGAACCTGATGAATTACAAACGATGTGGAGTTTTCATCATCATAGGACGCCGTTTGTTAGCTTAACAGCTCCTCCCAGCTGCAGAGGTACAATAGATCTTAATATCTGTCATTTTATCCCCTAAATGAAATGAATCCTGTTTGTTTCAGCCAGACTGGCTGATCGTGTCTCTAATTTCAGCAGATGGACTTTGTATTTGCATAACCCTCGCTGAAGGTGATGAGCTGGCAGTCAGTCAGGAGAGAGACGCGCAAAGCATCTTGCACTGGAAATGGGAGAGCAAAGAGTTGGGCTCTGTGTTTAGGTTTTACAGCTGTCTTTTGGGAGGTGGTCGGGTGTGGAGGGGGGGAAAACATATCGGATCCCGTCGTAAACAAGGGGGAAGTGACTCCCGGATCTGGTCTGCAGCGTTCCAGCGGAATCGTCTTCGACGTTTTGCGGCGGGCGTCACTTATTTGGAGCGTTTTAATTATGAAAACAGCTTTTCATAAATCCACAAAGTCCCAACTGCCGTAAATCTACTCATTGTTGTTGTGCTCAGTCTTTGGCAGCGTTTTAAACCCCCACAGTATTTCACTTTAAGCGTGTTCTGGCCCAGGATCAGAATAATTCTGCTTAAGCACAGTGAACCCTGAAGGCTAATCTGTCACAATAACGCACCTCGACCGGCCGACAGCAGCTTATATCATATCTGCGGCAGTAGACCTGCTAAATGGAGCCTTCCCTCTTCAGAGGACCTCTATCAGAGTGGGAGGATTTCATGATAAGTGCCTCTAAATTGCAGATATGTGTTCAGGTCACATTACGCCAATGCTCTGCCTCACATTTAACTCAATTAAAGGTGACATGGCTGATGGGGCTCAGGGATGCCTCCGTTCCCATGGACCCATCTAACACCAGCAGGTCACCAATGTTTTTTAAACACTTTTCTTCCTGGAATGTAACATCCAGCTGATAAAAGCTAATCGTAGGGGCATAGACATCAAAGGCAACCCAGAAAATAAGCAAAAGAAACTAACTTCACTTTCTTCAAATCTTCTTTTCAAGCAGCTAAAGTTTTGAAGCATTTTGTCTTGCTTCAGATGTTTCAGTATTTTAATATGAGATAACCCAAATAAATTCAGAAACCTGTTTTAAAATGTATTTATTTTATTTACTAGGCTTGGAAAATTTCAAACTAAATGATTTACGTGAAAAAGCAACCAAGCATTTACGATAACCAGCAATAACTCTTTCCCATCAGAATCGTTTTAATTCAAACACATGTAAGGGTTTTGGAAGTCAAAAGGTTTTGGAAACAACTATATCTACACATAAGACCTGGTTGGTTTGGATACTTTTTGGTATTAAAATCCTAATTAGGAAGATATTTTTGTGTTAAGTCTGGTTATGTTTGATATTAAAGTCAATTTGATGATTTGAAACATTTTAGCATGACCAAAAAAAAAAATTTAGAAGCAGAATAATTTTTTTAAAATGTGTTCATTGGTTTTAATGATCTGTTCTGTAAAGTTTATTTCTCAAGGTTTGACAGTTTTTTCTCTCGATTTGAGTTCAGATAAACTAACAAGCAAAGGCTCAGTTCTTGTCTTTATTCTGGAAATATTTAAGAATATCCCTGTTGTATTATTATTATTGTTATTATTATTATTATTAGATGTTTGAACAGTTTCTGTGCTTTGGTTTTAATCCCATCAGGAACAGCAGAGCCACCAGTGTTGTGGATCCACTCGTAAATGAAGTTAATGTTATCCTGAGTTCAGAAGTCTGGTCGTGCCCAAAGCATCACCTCTAATTACCCTGCAGCTCTACTCACAGTTGGCTCACCCCTGCAGCACACTTTGTCCCAGGCTGCAGAGCCATCCCACAGCCATTCATCTGCACCTCTTTCTGTACTATTTTCAACTCTCGTTTTGATCCTGTGATTTTTCCCCTCGTCCTTTTTATATGCTCTTTTTTAAATCCCACTCATCCTACTCACCTCTGATGTAATGCTAAGCCTCTTTCTTTAGACTGCTTTTATGACATTTTGCATACCATTCCGCCTTCTTACAAAGTTCTTTCCTCCCAGTATTTCTTCATTCTTCTTCTTCTTCTTCTTCACATCCCACTTATTACATCCCACTCATCCTACCCATTACTCTTAACTTTGCACTCATTCTGTTTTGCTTGATTTCTGAATTCCTTAGCACTTTAAAAAATAGTTCAATAGAGATGCAGTTTTTCATTCATTTGCTTACTTGTACAGATGGACTGATGCGCAAATTTGGACAGATATTGATATCGATACTGCTGCTATGAATGATAACCAATATTTACCGATATCGTATGTGTGTAAAAGCGAAGGCACGGCCTACGTTGCTCCTCTGCTTCAGCTTCACATCCCATAATCAGGTGCTGAATCATTATCACCATCACATGATTGAACAAATACCACATGGCTAACTCTCCGCGCCTCCCGAAACCCAATGGCAACTAGATACAAAAACGAACATTAGTCGTTAATGTTTGCCCAGTTTCACTTACCAAGTTAAAAAGTGACCAATGGTGTTGCAGATATATTGTGCATCTTTACTTACTTTGAGTCCAACCTGACATTCCTGTTTTCAGACTGTTGGGAGGAAAATGAAGAACCAACACATCCTCAGGAACAATAAGCGGACATCGCAGACAGACCTCGGCTCTGATTAAAGCCCAGGACGTTCTAGCTACAATCCAATATAGATAGGTTTCCCCCCACAATGCAGCCTAGATCCAGTCTATTACTTAAAAATTCACTCTCATCTCATTTTCAGTACTACTTGGTTACACTCGTTCGCCTTCATCTCTACTTTTTTTTCCTCTCCCACGAGGGAGGTCTGAAGTTTTCCCCTTCGTTTGTCTACCGAGGCTGGACGCCCCGTCTCCTCCTTCCTGGTCTCTAATAATTAGATTCCTCAGATGAAACTCAACCTTTTGATCCATTTCTACCGACATCCTGCCTATCTTGACTTTGATCCAACTAAACCCAGATTCTGTGGTGTCGGTGCTTTAATATGTAACCGCGTGTGAATATATTATGGCTCAAAAAAACCCCGAACCTCATCGCATCCCTACAAAATTGTGTGGAAATGAAGCAGGCAGGAATAATTGAGGGCAAAGGTTAAGAGACTTCTTTCAGACCCAATCATTGTTTTTTTTCTTTCTCTGACAATAAATCTATAGTTATAATTTACATATCCAGTGTTAAAAAAAAGTTTTATATGAAAATAACCAGCAATAAAGGAGGTGGGGTTTAATTTTTACACCACTGAGATACTCACACCTCCAGACTTAATTACACTGATTTCAGACATTGTAATTCTTGTTTGGGGAGCAAAATATACAGTTCACTGAGTCTCTCCGGGAGAGGCTTAAGGAAATGTGTGCAATGTAAAGAACAACCTCTGTTCCTCCATGTAATATTAACCGAGAGGTAGGTCTGCTACATGTGTTTTAATTCTCAGGGGGTTTTGCTCGCCACCGATTTGCCACATGGGCAGCTTTCGGAGATAAATTACACCTCTTGTATTAGCAATGATTAAGCACCTAATAGGAATGGATTTTCCTGCATGAGGGCGATGAAAAGACCAAGGCCAGTAAGCATAATTGCATTGACTGCGTGCGCAGAAACGGTCCGTTTTTGTCGATTAACGGGGCCCGGAGTAATCAGACGAGTGATAAAAAAAAAAAAGTGGAACAAAGCCGAGCTCGTCCTCCAAATTTCCTCTTCAATTCTTAAAGGTGAAGTCCCTGCTGAGGCAACCTGCAGGATAACAAATGGCAGTCTTAATTTTCTTTAATGCGTTTTGTGCTCCGAAGAGAAAAATGTGGCGTCTTAATTTGAGTTAAATCAACACAGAACCCAGTGTGATTCTGTCTCTTTTTTGTAAGAATAATTAGAATAAGTAAGAGTGAAATTATGAAGACGCAACAGTAGGAATTTCCCATCTGTGGACTCCAACTGATTTCTTTCACTGTCCCTTGGACAAAAACATCCGCAGCTTGTCTTTTACTAACTGAAACAAGCATTCAGCCGATCACTTTGATCTATTTCTGTCTGATTTTATCAGCTGTTACATATTATTCTGAAGACAGGAAGCATTTTGTCTTTCAGCCTCTGATTCTATTTGCTCTTACTTTAGTTTTTTAAAAAAATACATATACGATGGTCAGACTTTCTAATTATTCGTAAAATCTCATCTTGTTGTCTTGAGACGGCCACTGTTTGCTCCGTTTTAGCTGTTTAGTTGCCCTGCATCTGGTTTCTGAATTACAAAAAGGCTCAAATTTGCCGACTCTGTTTTTTAGTGCATCTTTTTAATTTCCTATTTTAAATATCAAAATTTAAAATAAATAAATAAAGGCTTGTGTTGTTATGTACGACTGCCAGTTGGTACTTTTAACACAATCTGAGAATATCGTCATCTTGTGTGAGCCTCAGCTGCCATAAAGCCACTCAGAGATGAATAGGTGCAGAGTTTATGGTGCCACGTCTCAGAAGCTGCTAAATCTCAGAGTTAAACCTGCTGCTCTCCCCGGTTTTTGCAGCCAAGCTAGAGCTCCGGGACACAAAGCCAGGTACTGCTGGTTGATTACCTGCCAGAGTGAGGAGGAGGCTTGATAAACACAACAGCTCCGATGCATTGTGCTTTCGCAACAGTGGCAAATAAATTGCATTTGGCTGCCGGCTAGTGCAAAGTTCCCACCTTGGACGTAATGCAGGAACGTTTGCGGAAAAGGTCAGACTCACAAATCACGCGTCGGTGTTTGGCAACTTTAAAAGAATTTCCACATTTCCGTGGTCTTGATTAACTATTCGGCTCGTTCAGAAACAAATAATCTGACCTTAGAGATTGGAGCATTTGTGTGCCGTAAATGCCAAGCAATATTTCTGGACACTGTTTGCTGCATGTTTATGCAAACCAATCATGTGCGCTGCTGAAGTAATTTTAAGGTTTTCAAAGAATGAAAAAAGGGGGGTGAGGAAGAAGAAATCAATTTCTTTCAGGGCAGGGGTCACAAGCGCAAGTCCTTGAGGGTTTGGTTTCTGCAACTTTTAGATGCATCACTTCTCCAGCACGCCTGACTCAAAAGTTAGCTTATTAATGGAGCTATGTAGAAATATGCTGCATGGAAGGGAGGCATTAAGACATTGGAGTTTTTTTGTAAAGTTATTTCTAAACCATCTGAAATCCCTTGTGCTAAAGGGAACACAGCTGCAAATCTTCCCAGGAGTGGACATCGCAGCAAATTTATCTCTTAGTCAGAGAGTTCAATTGCTCAGAGAAATTACAAAAGAGCTCCATCTCAAACTCAACACTGAAACGTTTTTTTCTTTGAACCAACTTTAAAAAAAAAAGACTAACTTGTTACAGCTAATTTTATGAGATTTGCTCAAGACATAATTCTGATCTGATCAGAATCAGAATTACAGCTTGAGTGAAGCTCATAAAATTAGCTGTAACAAATTAGAGTCATTTTTTTCAGTGCAGTATCAGTGATGGCGTTTGGTGTTGATTTTGCAGTGGACAGCGTGATAAGAAGCCAGAGGGAAGCAGAACTGGATGATTAAAAATGACGCTGGAGGTTGTTGTGGAGTCAGAAAATGTGTTTTGGCACCAGAACACTGGCTTTGCCAACATGATGCCACTTAGCCGGTTAGTGATTAAAGCGAAGTGGTGTTTCAGTTATCACACTTAAGAGTAATGTGGTGCTTTTTACATCAGGCTCTGCTGCGACGAATCACAACCCGTGTGTAATGGACTGGAACAAAATGACAACATCTCAAAATAGAAACAGACATTTTTTTTCTGAGCTGGAAAACTGATTTAAAACTTAAAGGTAGAAAAAAATCTAATATTTTATACATTCAGCTTTTTAGTAGATAAAAAAGTCCTTACATTGCACTTTTATCCAATAGGACTTGTGCTCATGCATTTAGACTTAATACCACTAGAGGGCCACTTTATTGTTTGTAAAAATCCACAAAACTTTATTTGTGTATTTTATAGAATTTTTTAATGGACTTTATAATTAATATATGTCTTTTAGTTCAACCTAACTCAAAGTGCCTGCAGTAGAAAACATAAATGAGTAAATAAATACTCCACCGCTGTATATTTTCTTGTTGCACTTTAATAAATATTTTATTTAGCTATACTACTTCAAAACAGACTTGAGAAAAGGACTCAGAAGAGCTTAGCATTCATGGAGGTTGGATCTCGAGTTGTCAAAGGCCTGCAAGGGGGCCCCAGTTTCCCTCCCGTTCCCCCCGAGCTGCATTCATTATTAATTAAACCTGTTGAAATTTAAGGCTCTCCCAGCTGCAGCCATGAGGAGAAATATAAACTTCACCTCAATTCCCTCAGCATGTCTCTGACAGCTGGAACAAGATTCCTCACTAATTGAAGGCGCCTGAATGACTGCAATCTCCAAACCCGGTGATTGATCTATCAAGCCCGGAAGATGGACGGCATTTTCTTGCTGCACAGCCAGGAAGGCCCTAAAAAAATCCATTGCCAAGATTTTTCTGCTGCGGAGATTAGTTTATTTGGAAACGCCGTGAGAGGAATGAGCAAACGCGGGTTGAGGGGAGTTCTTACACAGAGGCGGGAATTTCTTAACTGCGCTTGACAAATTTTCAAAACGTCTCACTCAAGCTTAGGAGTTTTTAAGTAAGCGTCTCGTTTAAAAGCGACAGTGGGAAGGAACAGGAGATGGACGATCTGAACTGTTTCTGCTGTAATGACGTCTTCGCTCTTGTCTTTATGGAGTGTAAGGAAGGAGCAATGATGAAACAGGAGACGCTTAATTCAGGGGGTCGGACTTTTACCATCCAGTCCTCACTTGAGGACAGGTTAGCCTCATGATTAAATAACAAGCTCCTTATTTAACATGCTCATTTCAGCAGCTGAAATGAGCATGTTTTTGTCCGCGAGGAAGAAACTCAATTAGGCACGACATTTTCTCTGTAATACGACGGCTACATTCTCATTCTGATCTCCAGTAATGCATTCTCTGTAGTTATTGGTACTTTATGCTCTCTCTCTGGAGGGGGCCATTGACTGAGCTATTGCCGCCAATAACCTAATAGATAAAACGCTTGACTCCTGTATTTAACTTTGTCTCTATCCTAGGGAAAGCAACTGAAAGAGCCATTGTTGTTACCAACTACATTGTACACTTGTTCTGTTCTTCACGGTTTTTCTGCGAGGGTAATTGCTCTCCCTTCTCAATCGGCCAATCGGCTGCATAAAACTTCCTTTAGCATGCAGAGCCATGCTAACAAGGGAGTTTTCTTTTCTACTGTCGCTACATTCATGCTCAGCATAAAGGATTGTTGCAAAGTTTACAATTTGAAGCAGTTTGGTCAGTTTTGTTAGGTAGGAAACTTTTTTAATGAGTTATCATGAAAACTACAACTAGGAAGGAGTTAAGATGTATATGTGTCTGTATGATTGGACTGTATATATTATTGTATGTGAACTATAACTTGTTTGTCATGAAAAGAGGCTTGATATGGCATTATGAATGCCAAACTTAATCAAATTGGTATCTCCATCAGCTGTCCAACCACAGTCGCTATAGATCCCAATAATCCCAATAATCACATTCAGTATGCAGAAGGTCCCTGTATGCTTCAGCCTTTCTCATGATGCTGCAGTGGTTCACTTTGATAGGATTCTCACAAGCATCCTCAGCTGTTTTACACCAGAAATACAAGAGAATATAAATATTTCTCTTTACTCTGATCATTTTCCAGACTATCTCAAAACAGTGATAAAACCTCTTATAAAAAACTTAATGTGGATGCCAAAAAAACATCAACATCTATACTAGTGGAATATAAGATATAGATTTTATCTCTTTATTTACATTTCACTACTTGACCACAGTTCAGGGGAGTCAATGAGCCAGTGTGCCCCAAATATCCATGAGTAGAAAGGCCATATTTTTATACAACTAAATATAGAAAAGACATAATTAGTTTTTTTCTAATATAAGATCGCCCATAATTTACTCTTGGCCCCCCAAATAAATGCCGGAGTTGGTTTGACCCACCCAATGACGTCAAGCCACCCACGTGAAACCGAAACGGAACGTAGCAGCTGATTGGCTAAAATTCGGCAAGTGAAAGACGACGTAATGTCAGCGTCTCAACTTAGAAGCAATAGTTTATCAAAAATGGCGTTTCCGGTTTATGAAAATCAATCAAAGGTGTTGGCTGACGGTCACGGAGCGGAACAGAACCAAAAGGTTAGTCTAAAACAAGAAAGTGTTAAATTCTCAAGTCTCTGTTTGCATAAACAGGTAAAACAATTTAATTTAACGTCATGTAAAAGAAAACAGCCTTTCGACGCTGTTGCAGCACCTGTTGCTAATTGAGCGCTGATTAACACGAATGTTTACTGCAGTCACGCAGAACCAGCCATAGGCTGTATAATGTTCAGATGTAATGAGCCTTTCAGAACATGAGCTGGACAAACAATTATATCATATTTTAATCTTCTGAAGATTATCATACAAACATGTGTTGGAATTAAGGGTTTCTACACATGTTCTGCGACATTTGTGTACCTGTGCTATTATTTATTTTATATTAGTTTTTGAGCCAAATTTTAAATAAGAAAAAAACTGGTTTTACACTCAATATTTTAATTGCATTAACTAAATATTAATGGTCATGTTTCCTTTTTCTCCCATTTACATATTGAATTACTTTCATAAAATCAGTGGTGGGAAGTACAATTTTTGTGTATCTGTACTTAAGTAGATTTAATAATGGATACTTTCTACTTTTACTCCACAACATTTTACAGTATCTGTACATTTTTACATCTCTACTTCACTACATTTCTACAAAACTGTCGTGTTACATCCAAGTCGAATTGCTCTTTTTTCCGTTAAAATGTGAAGTTCAGGGACTTAAGTGTCGCGGTAAAATCCAAGCAATAACGTGACTTACGTGTCTGTTGTCACCATTACCTCCACCTTTACTTGGACGCGGAGCTCCAAGATGGTTTCCTCTGAGCGGGAGAAGATGTCTGTCTAATCAGTTATAATAGTGCTGCATAAGATATGGCGACATGTAAAATCAGCAGCTTTGCTTTCACAGATGGTTCGGACTTCGTCCAACTTTTAGCATCACTTGGAAGGAAAGGTTAGCTCTGTGAACATGGGAGACTTTCCAAAGACAACTGATCTGTTTCTGATTCATTTTGCTGCTTGTGGCTCTGTGTTGGCGAGCAAGTAACCGAGAGAATCCGGTTAAAGGATTTTCAAAATAAAAAATCCTCCAGACTTCAATAATCCATAAAATGGGATTATGTAATTATTTATTGCGTGGCCCGGTACCAATTGGTCCACGGACTGGTATCTGTCCACGGACCGGGGGTTGAGGACCACTGGTGTAGAAAGTTGTGGTTTTTGATATGTGCAGTTTGGGCAACCGCCCACGGCATTGTATTTTTTAGGGATGGCAGGAGACCTCTGTGGATTGTGGCACAGAGATGAAAGCAAAATAGAATGAAGAAGAGTTTGAATTCATACTCGTAAAAAATTTTTTTCAGCCCTAAGTATTTAATATCTAGGTGTTTTTATGGAAATGTGGATCTTTCAGATCAATTTAAGAAGCAATTTTGATAGGTAAACTTAATTTTATTGTGTCAGGTAGCTAAGGATGTAGTGATGCAACAATCTCACGATACAATACTCGATATTCTGCTCATGATACGATATATATTGCAATATTCAGCAAACAATACAATTCAATACACTTTTGCAAGTTTCTGAAATATTTTAGAGGGACAGAGTGACTTTGTTGACATTTTGTGACTTATAGAGTTGGATTGACTTAATTTAACTGAAAACTGATTAAAAGCACCAACTAGACAATACCTGGCTCTGGTTGGACATGGACACAGACTTGAAGTCGATTGAGTGATTAAGTGATGCATTCAGCAAGTACTTTTACTTTTAATAATTAAGTATTTTTAAAAGCCAGGACGTTTTTACTTTTACTTAAGTAAAATGTTTATGAGGTACTTTTACTTTTACTTGAGTACATTTTTGTCTGTGTATTTGTACTTAAGTACGTTTTTGAGTACTTTCTCCACCACTGCATAAAATTTGGAATTGCAAAGCTGGTTTTGACATTTAATTATCATGAAAACTATAATGTTTGTCCTTAAGGATTTAATAAAGAGAATAAAATTAAAAATGTATCTGGAATGCAGTGCTGCTCTGTTCAAATTAAGCACTCTACAAATACTCCTGAGATAAATGAATTGTTATAAAAATAATTATTAAAAACTGTTTTGCTATGTCAAAACATAGTAAGAGGATATATATATATAGGAAAAAGTGGAGTTTAGTATCAAGTATGGAAGCTTGAGTGGCCTAAAAGGAAGATGGTAAAAGTAATAATTAATTTTTTTTATTGTCTAAAGGTCGTGGGAGAAGAACATTAGACGCTGCCGCTTTGAAGGTTTATAATACAAAATTATTGACATGGCTTTTGGAAAAGCAGCTTATCTTATGTTATTCTGAATACTGTTTTCTAATTTTGAGTTAAAGTGAACTAATACCCTCAGCAGATAAAGAACAACAGCATCTTGATGTTGTGTCTGTTATAAATACCGATGCCAGGATTAAAGAGCTCACATCATTTAAATTGTTTCCTTCATGTAAAGAGCATTTATTGGATATACTTTGTGTGTTGTTTTTCCATCATTCACAGGAGGATTGCTCATGTCCCTGTAGTCATATTTTAAAAAAAAACAAAAAGACTCTAGCCTTCGTATGATGTATTCATTTGGAATCAAAGTGTGACAGTCTGTGATTTATGATTATGTTTACTTTTCCTTATTTGTGCTTGTATCTGTCAGGGTTCCTGCTTCACTCAGGAAAAAAGAACAAAACAAAACAAAATGTAATCTCAATGTTTTTTTTCCCTGACTTCTGAGGGATTATTATATTCTTTACTCGCCCAGGTGCGATATTTGAGGAGAACGCAGTGCGGGACGATGAGGTGTTCCAGCTCGCCGTGTCCGACCTCAGTCTGAGCGACGACATCCTGCACAGCGAGAAGATCACGCATTCCATAAAGCTCATCGAGCCCAACAACCCTTTCCAGGCGGTGCAGGAAGGTAAGGACGCGACGACAACGATGACCTGTTGAAACATGGCTATTCTGGAGGCTTCTGTTTTACATGTGGTTTATTCTTGCGGTTTGGATGTGTTTACCTCTGGTTTGGTCATCTGTTAATTTTATTTCCTGACGCATTCTCATAATGAACGACCCTCATCTGAACCTCCTAAATGCCGTTTAAACTGGGTCAGCAGTCTGCTCTGAGAATGTGCTTGTGGCTGTTTGTTTCTTCCACACTTTCTCTTTCCGAACGCTCCCTCTTTTGAGCCGGACTCGAGTTCTAATCTGAGGCCCGGAGCCTCCACCCTCGCCACAGACACTTGTATGCCTTTCCACTTTAAACAGATCTATGATCACATCCCAGTAAGGCGAGAGATGTTGGTGATAAACAGATACTTGTGCTGTTCTGCATGCTGATGCTGTTGAATGTGCTGATTACAGTGTGAATGTTGAAGTGATTACAACTGTGGAAGAAAACTGAAGTGTTTTCATGCGTGCTGAGAGGAAGGTGATGCTGTTATCGCAGTTTAGCTGCACTAACTGCATTTGCTGCTACTATTGTGTATTTTTAGAAATGTTTCTTTGACATTTAAAAAAGTGTATTATCGTCAAAACCTATGGCCTGTTGGGGGTGGGGGGGAGAATAATGTTTTTTAGAATAACTCGCACATAAACACGGATATATAAAACTAAGAATCCCCCCCTCTAGCTGAAAACCTAAGTGGCAAGTATGAATGTTCCAGAAAGAAGGCTTGGAGTTGTTCATCTTAAGCATTACTGACTTGGCACACTACAGCTAAGTTCTCTAAAGGTTTACTTTAAAGCACAGAGGCTGATGCCTCAGGCGCTGCCACAGTTTTACATCCTAGCCTTCAAAAAAAATAAAACGAGAAACATGTCTGTGTTCCCACATGATGTTTCACCTAAAGAAGCTGAAACCTTCAACTCAAAGACATGAAGGGATTAGTTACAAACTGTGGACAGGAGCTGAAAGAGATATAATTGGTTTGTCTCGTGTTGTTCTGTAAAGATTAGGCTTTTCTTTAGTCAAAATGATTCATTGATTTGATTTTCATTTTTACTCACCAATTTTTATATTTGGCCACATTTTATAATAAGGATAAGAAAAATACTTGGTAAGAATTGTTGTGAGGTGCTGTTAGTCAAAATGTCTCATGGCGCATATCTTGGTTAGAAATGAATTTACCTCATAAAACCTGTCCACATTATTTATATTTACAAATTTTAAAATATGAACTTTTTGGATTTTTCTCCAATCCAAAGTAGGAGTGTTAACATCGATATTTCACTAAGATAGCTACTACAAAAAACTAATTACACATAAAGATAGTTGATACAAACCAACTCATTCATGTCTGACAAAAAAGTATTAATATTTTTCAGGAGCAGAGCTCAAATAACGGAAACTTTAGACCCTCCTTGCAGCCACTCATCTGACTGAAGTCGGGACTATGCCTGTCACAATAACACATTTTGCTGGAAGACAAATTGCTCCAGAAGTTATGGCGATAATCGATAATATTGTTGTTTTAAGACCACTGTAAGTAATAAAACTGTAAAAATGCAAGAAAACATTCTCAAAGATCAATTAACTTTAAATTATAATGAACAACTAACACTGGAACTGGAAGACACTTTAAATATCCAAAATAAAAAAATCGAAGCAATAAATAAAATGAATTATGAAGTGTTTGTAACGCAGATTATAGCCCAAGCATCAAACTGAAGACTTTTTCTCATTCAATTTTTAAAGAGATGAAAAAAGAGATAAACAGTAAATCATGCCAATGACAATTACTGAGTTTATCATTTATCATGCGATTAATTGATTTCTTGATTATTGTGACAGGTGTAGTCGGGACAGATAATTTTGACTCTGGATTAAAAAAAAATCCACAATACATTTTAACCTGAATGTATTCATGAGGAGCCAGTTCTTGTTTTTGTTTTGAGTCTTTTGGTTTTGGGTGCATTTTCCACCCTCCACTCTAACAGAGTGTTGTTCATGCAACCTTAAAGGATGACAATGAAAAAGGATGTAACTTTTCAGTTGCACTTTTTATACCTTTTGACATCTTTTGTAATTGCAGTTGGCATTTACTGGAGGTGAGATCACAGTGAACCCTGAAACCTTAGCATGCTTGAGAAGTCTTTAAAACTCCCCTTTTTAAAATCTCCCATGGAAACAGGGCACTTTCAACATGAATATTTCACTCAAGTTGATTTTTGATGTTTGGGAGAAAGTCTAAAATATTTATAGCTGTAAACTGAAGTTTACTTGGGGGAAAAAGTTACATTGTTTCTATGTTGAATACTTATCCTTTCTAGCTTATTTAAATTTTTCTGCTAATTGATGGAGAAAATGCTGCTTTCATTCATATGAAAATTTGTTTTGCGGAAAATAAACAGAACTCCAACGTTTTTGCCACTCATCGACATAATTGTAAACTTATTAACATGCACTGAATTAAAGTGCATAAACATTAATAGAGATGCTTTTCTTCCTCTGCGTTGCGATAGCCGTGATGTGAATGAATATGTGGATGTGACCTGCTTTTTAAAGGTCTGTAGGGCAAAATAAACCTTACCTGCCATAGTCATAAGCCATTTAAATTCTGCTCTTTTAGATGCTTTGTTTAAGGGCATTTGATTAGCATCATGATAATGGGCTGTTGTCAACGCCAGGGGATAGTTGTCAATTCTTGGTGCTTTTCTATGTCAATCTGAACAATTTATTAAAGGATTTATTTGGAAAAAAGTATTTTGCTTTTAAAGAAGTTCAGACTGACCTAATCAGCAATAAGTTGTTGCATATATTATTTTCCATTACAAGAAAATTTTATATCCTTAAGTGAAAATATGCTAATAAATGCTACAGTTTCATTTTATGTTTTTGAAGCATTTATGCATTAAAATTATGTAACTCCTGGTGCACCGCCACCTAATCCACTTTCTCCCTGTTTAGCAGTTAAATTTGATGGCTAAACAGCCACCATCATTAAACAGAGTAATGAACTTGATGTGCTACTTCATGCAGGTTAAATACCTGAACAGAGGGAGCATGAAAGATGAAACGGAGGGCGGCAGGAGTTAGTCCAGCAGTAAATGTCAGAGGGATGGGAAGCAGACGAAGCAACTGAAGAAAAAACAGTAGGGATGAAGAGATGAAAAAAACAACAAAGGCGCAGACAAGGATGGAGGAAACAAACGGAAAATGAGACATCTCTGATTGTTTTATCAAATCATGGAGCTATGGGACGATTGGGAGATGGGTTTTTTCTGTGTGCTGATGATTATGACCCGGCTGCTTTCTTGGTTGGTTTGACCTTTCTCAAAGCTCCAGTGATCCGTGGCCCTGGGAGACTCCCACAGCCCGGGCTGTAGTGGATTATGGGTAATAAGAGAGGGATTCACATTCTGCTGTGTGTGTTTTGTGGGCTGTTTGTGTTCATGTGTAGCTCTATTGAACTTTGTTGGCTTTCTTGATGCTGCAACAGTTTGTGTTGCTTTCTGAATGTCTGTTAGATTTACATTGGTCTCTCCGATTTTAATGGCAAGGTTAATTAAGATTCATACTGTTCAAAATACTTTTTTTAAATTTAAGAGTAAGAGGAACATTTGGTTTTCATCTTTTGATTTCAGTCAAGGCAAGTTTATTCATGCACATGATATTTCAAAGAAAACAAGGAAAAGAATTCACATAGAAAACAGACAATAATAAAAATTCAAGCGTCACATAAAAAGGTTAAAAAGCTAATTAAAAATCCACAACATGATGGAAAAGATGAAGTAATTTTTTACCGTTATACAAAAGATGCAGTAAACAGTTTAAAGTACCTAACAGCTAAACAGAGCTGAGGGTCCTTCTGGCCCTGATAATATTAAATGAACAGGTCTAGGAGTGCATTCACACCAGCCTTGATTAGTCTGCTGTAATTAAACTCTAGTTAGTTTACCTACAAAATCTGGCATGTTTGGGGAGGTGCAAATGTGCAATTTAACTCTAATGCAGACCAAAAAGGTGAACCACTTAAAAACCAAGATCTCTGTTTAATTAAAGTGAACTATGGCACGGGTTGAATGCATAAGTACATGCCAAGTGGACCAGAGATGGCGCCAAAAGCAGGGAAGTGGACAATAGTGCTGATCAATATGCATCAGTGCAACCAAAACAAATGTATGTGTCTAGTGCTAGCAGGAGAAATGGCTCATAGACTTTTGTCAGTGACTGAAGACAAATCCTCCTTCCGCAAAAATCCTGTCTCCATTTTTGTTAACGTTGTGCTCAGTGTTGTCTTCAGTGGTTCTTGTCATTTCCCTCTGTGGTTCTTGTTGCAGCGCCACCACAGGTGATGGGAAAGTAAGTTGCTCAAAGGTTTTGGTTTGTTTCACACTGTGAGGTGTGAAAGGGACCTGCGCCAGCTTTCCAAATGTTGGAATTTAGCTCCCAATCAAGCAGTCTACCAGACTATCAGGACTGAAAACACCCTGAGACAACCAGAGAGGTTTACATGATCCATACCTGACCACCAAATCTGGAATATCTTCATTAAATTTGCGGTATTTGCTGAAGAGGGACACCGCTTTAATTAATATTTTGAACAACCGAAATGTAAACGCACTCAACTATAGCAAAGGCTGATATCCATTGTGTATCCCCTTGCCAGATGGTAGAGGCTTAATTACCTAAAATTAAGGTTTTAGATTTTATTGTCTAAATCGCTGCTAAAGCTCATAGTTTAAGGACTAGTGTGATGTGATGCATATTCATGTGTCGGCTAAAACTCTGGCAGCAACATCTTGGATGAGCTGCAGCTGCTTTTACTTTCCTAGAATCATGTATAGACACAATTACAACAATCTAACCTGAAACTAAAAACATAGATTAGTTTGAACAAGTTCTATTTTGATAGCAAACTACTCTGACATTGATTTTGTTTTGCTTCTTCTCTAAGATAATTTATTTTTGTTTCAAAGCAAGGGAATAAATTAAAGTTTTTTTGTAACCAAATTGAACCTGAAAACTAAGAAACATGCCAAATCGGGACTTATTTACCTTTAATTAAAATAAATTTTGATTTTTAACTTTTTATTTTTTAATTTTTAATTTCTTTTGTATTGCGTCTGAAATAGATCTTTAAATTCTCTCAAATTATTTTGACAATAATCTTGACTCATCTTTTGTTGTGAAAAAAGCCCCAGAACCGACTGGCGCACTATATCTTATTGAGGAAAAGTACAAAATTATTTCTATGGGAAATGTGCCAAATACTCTTGTATGGCTCTTTCAGGGCTGAATGAAACAACCCGACTCTGTGACGGCCTCTCAGAAAAGGGCCAAATCGTCCGTCTTCCATTACACAATTTGTCACATCAGCTAAAACATTTTGCTTATGAGATCTGAGACACAACCATTCATTTCCTGCTTAAGCGGCTCATCTCATTAACACTGCCAGTATAAACGATGACTGCGCAGTGTTTCTCTCTCTTCCTTTCACATTCCCGATTCTTTGTCATAATAGTAGCTGTTTGTTCGGATAGGAATAGCTCTTCATCCACACACTAACACATGGAACAGTTGAATGCAGTAAACAAACCTTCTGTTGAAAATCTCAGTGAAACCATCTGGCGGAGCAATCCGCCTGGATTACATGCCTGGAGTTCCCAACAAAGAGCCTGGGACTGCACATCTCTAATCCTTTTAACACGTATCAGCTGAATATTCAATAAAGATGCCCAACTATACACTGTTTGTTGTTTTTTTTTTCCACAGATGGTTTAGTTTTTTTAGTCGAGCAGTCTTGGCTTCCTGACCTGCCGTTTTGTAATTCGGATATAATGTGATGAACTTTTTAACACTGCTCACTAATTCTTTAATTGGCTTTTCAATTCAAACAAATTAGCCTAATTGTCTCATTATGATCCTGTCCTGCTTAGCTCAATAACTGTATAATTAGAAGAGAAATTACTTGATCTGAGAAGTCTGAAAGGATTGTGTTGCTTAATATTTTTCCCCAATTTTTTTTATTTCTTATTTCTGTGCTTTTTATTCTTATTCTTCAGGTTTTTATGGTAATCCTAGATGCTTCATTTCTTTTTTGTACTGGTGTTTCTTTTGTTTAAAATAATTTACAGCTATGTTCTCTATTTGATATTTATTAAACTTCAGCAGTGTATGCTTATTACTTTTTGTGTGCTACAGCCTTTGCCTTTATTTTGAAATTCTAGATCCGATCTAAAGTCTGGAGTTACAAACCAATTCCTTTTGCAGTTTTGATTGTGAAACAAAACCTAAAGTATTTCTGGAAATCTGAGATAGATTAAAATTTTTGGAGCATGGTTTCAAGTTTTGTAATGTTCTTCTAGTCAGGGTTAAATGCAAAGTGCAACGTGAGGTGCAATCTAATCTTGTTTTCAGAGGAAAAAATTGCATAATAGTGTAAAATGAAGAAGAAAACCTGAACTATCAGGAGCGCTAAATGCTAAACAAGCTGTTTTTTTTTTTTCAGTGCATGTGCATGTAGACCTGCATTCTGTGTTTGTTTGAGTGACAGCTCCTGCTGTTGGATCTTAGCAGACAAATTGGCCTCATCTGTTTCCCAGCAGCAGGTTTTCCCTCAGCCAGGACTGATCAGAATCAGATGTGAGGGGCAGGTGTGAGCCTGAATAAAATATTACCAAAGTTGGATTAAGAAAAAAATCACTGCTGGTCTTGTTCTCAGGTTTGATGCTTGGACCAATTGGTCCTTTTATTTGATGCCCATGTTGGTATCTTTCTCTATAGTCACCAATACCTTACTAATGAAAATATTTAATAATAAGTACCGTACTGCTTTGAAACTATATATTATAAAGTTGTTTTCCACATGTGGGCTGGGGAGGAATGAAATTTCAGGCTGGGAAATGTGACAACACGTCCATTTTATATTTCTTTTGGTTAAGTTATTTAATGAGCAGCTCAGGGGTTTTTCTTTTGTTTCTGTGAAAACGTAATACTTTTGAAGGACGCAATTATGTGGCACTTGTTTTCATGACAAACCTCAAAATAATAGGAACAAATGTAGCTTCCAAATAATCAATAATACATGCAGGGTTAAAAACATCAATAACATTGATGTGACTCTTTCCCAATCTGTATTTACTTTTTATTTTGACCATAGTCTTTCTTGCTAGTTTACAGATCAGATGTGACTTAAATTGGGAAAGAATGTGTTGAAATAATTAATTTTATTAGATTTTTGAGTTGAGTCATCCTTGAGGTAGTCTCTGTCTTCTGGTTGGCTACTTTTTTTTTTTTTTTTTTTACCTCTGGTTTAAAGAAAAAAATGATGGTTAAAATTAAGCTTACCTCTAACCCAAATATGGTCATTTTGGGCTTAAATGTATACATGCTGTCATGTGCTTTAAATGGAGGGTTTCTGCTACTGAAAAACATCATTCTTTTTAAATTAATTGGTATACTGTATATAAAAAACATGCCCTAAGTAGAAAAAAAATACCTGGGATACAAAAGTTTAGGATGCGATGAAAGAAAACAGAAGCAAACAGAATCTACTGGAAATAATTGGTCAATGGATACATCTTTTATTTCAGGGAAGACTTTCCTGGCTTCAGCAAGTCTATGCAGCTTCATGAATCTCAGTACAAACTGAAATTCAGACCTGAAAGGGAAAAATGTCAAATGTGGATTTATGCACCTCAGATTCCTCACAGATTTTAAACAAGTGACAAGAGGAAATGGTGTGCAGTTTTAACAATGCAGACACAAACTTTGTGTCTGCAACGTTTCGCATCACAGCGAAATGTTGTTCTCGCTGTGATGCTGTTAATCTGAGCTGTCAGTTCTCTCTGTGATCTTTGTTAATCTACACTAAAAGCTCTGATGTTGCCTGGTTTTTTTTCCCCATACTGTGATCACTACTGAGAAGGAACTTTTACACTTACAATTTTAATATAATTTCTACTATATTAGTCATTTGTCTTATTATATGATGTTGTAAAATGTCATTCCCTATTTATCTATGAAAGTAAATAACAGAATTGAGAATGGAAATAATATGTATATATTTTTAGATTTTTTTTAAACTAATGACTTTGGCTGCTGCTGCTGAATATCAGTGACTCAACTTTCTAAGAAACTGTCAGTTTCAGATTAAAATCTTTGTCTAATTCGAAGCAAACATTGTACTAATGCTAATTAATTAAACGTATTCATTCAATCAAAATTAACACAATTAGCACTTTCAACTCTAGAGCTCGTTGATTAAATCTCATTTGTCATGTTCCAAGAAAAAGTACAGTTGGAGGTTAATCTGGCATCTTTTGACGTCTGTGGCCTGCTGCGTATAAAATCATGGGTAGTTTATAATTAGTGCTCTGTAAAAGCCTTATGCAACAAAAACTGAGATCACATGATCAGATCCACAGATTTATATTTTTAGAAAAATTCTTCCTGGTTATAAATGTGTCTAAAAATGGTCATCAATTCAAACCCGTAGATCACGGTCACCTATATGTAACTCCAAATAATGAAAACAAATCCACTGGTTTTATTCATGCTCACCTAGACATTGTTTCTGTGAAGTTGGAGAGTTAATTTGCCTTTGCCATATGGCACATTTGAAAAGAAACTTTTACAACTGGTTTCTTGCAGTTTAAGTTGCTGCTCTGGACCTCACTGGATGCACTGGTGCTGGGATTTGAGTTATCAATCTGGTCGTTTCATGTCACTTTAAATGATATGAAAATTCATTTCTCTTCACTGTGAGCAAATTAAGAAATAAATGTGTGTTGTGATGTCTGGATGTCAAACGTATAGTCATTTTAATCCCATTTGTACTGATATTTTCATGGAGAGTATCGGACATTGCTACCCTGTTAAACATTTTTCTCCATTATGGCCTAGACTCTTGAATCACACATTTTATTTGCCAACATCAAGACCTTTATGGATAAAACCTCTACATGTTCCAAATCGGTTTTTAGTGTTTCGTCTAGCCAAAGATTTGCTCTTGCTTTTATGACCTAAACTCTGTGTTTTGACTAGGGTGTTACGTTTGGATAACATTGTGAAATGAAGAGGTGAGATGAATAAATATAGAAGACCGTGAAGACGAAGCCTCTGGCTGAGATGCAGCAGCTGTTTCATTACTTCCCAAGCCTAAAACAAACATTTCTGTTATGTGTTTTAGTCCAGTCATTTTCATGCTGCTTTTTTATTATTTTCATTTTAGACTTTAACCTGCAAAGCTTTTGAAACTGCCACTGTATTGGTTTGATTTGTTTTTTGCACTCCAATTAAACTACGAGTATTCACGGAAACAATTTAATCAAACAGGCTATTATTGTTAAATGATTAGCCAGATTTCTCTTGAGTAAAATACTGTATTCATACTCTTTTGATGTTTCAGTGCAATAAATGCAGTGTTTTTAAACTCAGGGTAATCGTGTTAAATGGTTGTGATTTTTCCATTGAAGATTAGAACTGTGGTGATTGTTTTCATACAACCATGCACTACTCAAACTGCAATTACTTGTCATTAGATTATACCTCCTGCTCCTCCCATGAATAATCAGAAAGACTGTTTTCTCTTTATGCGACGGCATCTAAACATTTAGTTATCTAATTGAAATTCACACAATCTTCAGTCCTCCTTGCGTTATGTCTTTGTTTCTGCATTCAAGAGGTTTTGCTCAATGAAAAGCAGTGAATGTGCTGTCCTAGAAAATCTTTTCTATTTGAAATGGTGCTTTAGATGTCATTGTTGACAATCTGTGTATATCTATTCAGTTTGTGGTGTGAGGTAGTTAAGCAGTGCATTATTGTACACTGCTTACAATAGGCGTCAGGCGTCTGAATGTTCAGACGGCTGACATTTAAGTCAGTCTTCTTACAGCAGAGCTTTTTCTTTTTGAATCTTCACTGATGGGGATGGGTGACGTTAGATGGCCATAACAAGTGAGTGTCTATTAATTTTATTTGTCTAGATTGCTCCCTGCCGTTGTGTTTTTCTTTAAAAGCATAAATCCATCAAATCTCTTGTTAATGATCAGTGGTGATCTGCAGTGCAGCACCGTTTCGAACATGATCAGCGTATTCATCGGCACAGACTTTGGCATCATTTCCAAAAGCTTTATGTTGCATTTTCTTGGTGGACGTCTACTTGTCGATATTTCACGAACGTAAAAATGCTGCTCAATCGAAGCGTAACGGGTTTGTAAGCCAAGGTTTTAAAATCGATCATAAATCCTCCTGTTGTGTGTAATGGGCTCCACTTTGATTCAGGCAATCTTTTTGTAAGAGAAGGCGACACATTTACAGCACCTGAACCTGCATTAATGTAATGAAAGTCTTCAAAGAAAACCTGGTCATTTCAGCAATATTTCTCTTGTCAATAAACACTGAAAATTAGCGACACAGCAGTATGCTCGTTAGTATTTTGTTTTTGATGTTGCAGCTATTCACTGATGCATGTTTTTTTTATTGCACAATTTACCCAAAGTTTAAAGTGCTGTCTGTCTGTTGTGACCAAAGCTTTTATTTCTTCAGTTTATTGGCCATTACTGTGCTGCATCTGCAGACTGGTCCACTTTATCAATGCACTCTAGGGGTATAGCTGAACACATTGTTAAAACAAAAATGTTTGTACAAATTGTGTAAAAAAGGAAACCCAGATAAGTTAATAAGTTGAGTCACAAGTCTAGTTTTAAAGTGAAGCATGTCTGTGACTGTATTTTACCTCAAATACACTTTATGTTTCACATACAAATCAAAAGAAACTGGCCAAGATATCAGGGAGAGCTTTGCAGACCTCCATACCTTCAATTTCTATATTCTTGATGATGGGACGTTTATCTGTTAGCTGCAAGTTTATATAGTGTGATGCCATGCAGCCATCGCTCTTCAGGAAGGAGATGAGTTCTGTGTCTGGGATGAGCAAGTTTACCATTAACCCAAAAACAAGAAAAACAAAATACACACACTGAAGCTGAAATGAGTCTACCTGCACGAGCTGACATGCCACTCAGCAAGGAAGATTTAATTAGTCTAGAAGTACCACAAACAGCCTGATTACAGTTTTCACATGTTGGAGAAACCTTAATTTTTGAAGACCTTAGTTGTCTGATTAAACTAAATTTAAAGTGTTTTGTCGGAACAGCTGTCCCTATATTTACAGGAAAAGTTGGATTTTCTTTTTAGTAGTAAATCTTAGAATAGAATTGGATATGTAAGGAAATGAGTGCATAAGTTCATAAATATATTGGAATGATTTTGGTTATCCAAACGGACCTGAAACCAGTGACGGGAGATGAAGGTGAGGAGGTGAGTTCTCTCCATCAGATGGTGACAGTCCTACCTGCTCTCTCCTCTACTTCAGTCTTTGACTACAGTTTCTGCCAATGCCAATTGCTCCATAAATCTAATCTTGTCAATACCAGCCGAACATAAAGGCCTAAACTGCCCAAGTCCCTCATACGTGGAGAATTTACATTCTGCTGCTCTAAGGCAACAAGATCAGCGATGGGCCCATATTTCCTCTTCATCACAGCTAACTAGAGATGGGCTGACAGCAGTAAGGGCTTCAGTGGTACCATAGATCAGTACTGGTCCATCTGCTTGTCATGTCTGATTGGGGCATAAATGTAACTGGCTTTTTTTTAAAGTCACCAGTGACAAAGAACATTTAGATGGCAATGAGGGGAGGGTTTTCTCCAGAGGGATGTAAAGTTTGATGTTGCCAAGAGATGAACTCTGTGGATCACAGCTGATTGTTTCCACTTCGCACAAACAGACACAGAGCACTTGATGTAATTAAGAGGGTTTGATTTTTTTTGCACAATTTCCACAGCAGGGACAATTAGGACTATTGCTGTGATAGTCGGGGGCACTCCAAATGTTAACAACCAAGGATCACAATTACCTTGTTTAAAACAGCAGCTGGCCAGCTGGTAAATGATATCTGTGGGCGGTGAAAGGCTCGGCAGACCCCAGCTGAGATGCCCTCTAGATTAAATGTGGCTGTATTAACAATGCAGGTTGCTGCTGGTGCTGCCGGTGAGGGTGTGTGGGCTGCTCATGTGTCTGTTACGGGAGGCACTAATGTTGTACACCCTGGTTAAATAGGCTAATGACAGTATAGTTAGTGCTAAATTAATTTCATTCAGTTTATTTATAATGTGCCAGTCCACAACAAACATCTTAAGTGCCTTGAATGTCACCTCAAGGCACTTAAGCATCTAAAGATGACCATATCCAATCATATCGGATATAATTCAGTACAAATTGATTTAGAAAATGATCCAATTGGAGTTGGATAGGAACAAAATGTTCTGTTAATGCACCTTTTAACCAACACTGTGATCCCTTTGATGCTTTAAATGCATCAGAACAGGGATTGTTGTAGCCAAGACCCTGCTGCTGGATTTTATTGCGACGTTGTTCAATTAAGAAATCAATGTAATTAGTTAATAACTGTAGGTGCTAGATTGACAAAATGGAATTTGCTCAGTTTTACAGATGGTGGTGTGAATTTCATGACTGAACTGAAATGCAATTAAGACAAGTAGAAATCAGACGGATGTAATCTAAACAGCTGACAAACGAGTACATGACCTTAATTCCTTTTTTCCCTGACACGGATGTCACACATATGTACTTAGAATTAATGCAGATCCTGTAAATATCTTCGGTTTCCATGTTTTCAGACTTCCTTTGTGTTGGGGAAAATGACTGCCTTGAGATTTTAGTGTTGCATTAAATGTAAATGTGATGCCGAGACCTTCTTGTCTCCTGGGAGTTCATCATGTGGGTTCAGCTACTCACTGGTTATAAATATTTGTTGATCTCATTTTATTAAAAAATTACATTCATATTGCTCCACTATGAACTCTATAAAAAATACAATTTAAATGAGTAAATTATTTCCATCTTTCATTTGTTTTTTCAAGGTTTTCACATTTTTTCCCTTTGTTGTAAGTCGTTTAACTCTGCAGTACAGTAGAAGGGTAGCAAGTCCCCCGTGCAGATCCACATACAACCAGTTCAGGGATTCTCGAGCTGCAGCGAGCCTCATGATGAGACACAAAAGCTTGTTTTAAAGCCGCAATGAATGGAAACAGGCTGGCCTGATATTTCCCAGCCTGGCGTATTGTTTCCTGCATCCCAGCAGGACGACGCTTGATTCCAACAATAACACCTTATTATTAGGTTTGGATAGTGCGCTGCCTTTGTTTACTGTGTTGACCCGCTTCAATGCTTCCCAGAAGGGTGGGTGGTTTTTGCAATGAAATGGAGATCTGGGACCTGTGATTCCTTTGACAGATCTTCTCCGGCACAAATATGACGGATGAGATTTACAGAGAGGTTTGCTGCAATTCTCAGAGCTTCGGGGTTTAAAACTGATGACGAGAGAGGAGATGATGAAGACGAGCAGCTGGGGAAATCCTTCCAACTTCAACTTTAACTGGAGACTTCTTTAATGGTTTATTTTTTCCTGTGAGGTTCTGGAACTCAATGTGAAAACTGTCTGACTGGATCCACAGTTGTTTCAATTTGAGATTTCTAAAGTTTACATACAATCCTGAAAATTTAAGTTTATCACATTAGAGCCACAAACTTCAATGCATTTCATTTGGATTATATACGACATGCATTACTTTGAGTTGCTCTCATCGGGAAGTGAAGGGAAAGTTTTGAAATGTAAATAAGGGTTAGGCTGTAAAACTAAGCTTTGAGTATTTCCCAATTGTTCAATCAATCATGTGAAAATGGAAAGAGTACGGCACAACTCCAAAGCGTATCTGGCCACCCAAATGGACTGGCTAGCATAAATCAGAGCAGCAGCCAAGAGGTGACCAGCACTCACTGTAACTCTTGCCCACATTAGAGTGAAGACAGCTAGACACTGAGTGCTGGTTATCAATTTTTGAACATTCTACCAAACTTTGATTTCAGAGTCCAAATCAAGTGGTGGGTGCAGAGATTGATTGCATTGGTGGGGAAAAAAAAGGAGAACAAGACAACTATTAGTAGTTTACAAATATTGCCTTTATGGTAAAATGTTGCGAAGAAAGCCATGGTTGATGTTTTTAGTGGGCCACAAGTCATGTAGGGGACATGCCAATCCATGACACACACTTGTAGATTTATTTTTTATATAGCTTGAAAACATAAATCTTTGTTTGTCTTCATCAGTATTTACTAATCACATAACAGCAGACATTGCTGCAACAAAGCCTCATCCTTACATTTTCCCTGAGGTAAAATCCCAAAGGGTTAAATAAAGTTTCTGTGTATAATTACAAGAAACCTTCTGTAAAATGCTAACGTGTTTGCTCGTTGAACTCTGAGAAACTAACAATAAGTGTTAGATTTACTGAGTTGAAGCTTTTTGTCAAGGCTGTATTTAGTGCGATGTACACAAGCTGGTTGTTTTAAAGTGAATAGAATTAAATAACTAGATGTCGACTTTATTTATGTTTTCAATTCTGTTCTAAAAGTATATGGGAATGAGGGCAACAGAGTCTTTCTGAGAATCCTCAGACATTATCCATAAAAGGGGGGCATGTTCAATAAATAATTTCACGATCCTAAAAAACGTCTAAAAACATTTGGTAGGAAAAAGTGTCTGAGTGACTCATTGTCTCCTCTGACAATGGGGCTTCTCTGAAACTCTTCAGTCTCCTCGTGGTTGGCTTGCTGTATCCGTCTCTACCCCCACACTTAATGCAAGACATTAACATCCACCCCTGGGGATTCTCAGAAAGCTCGGGATGCATTTATAAAGGTGGGACCTGAGAGAAACGAGGTTTAACTGCCATCACGATTCCATCACAAAAGAGTGCTGAATGTAGAAAACAGAAAGCTGGAATCATAAACTGTGGGAAAATCATTGTGCTGTAAAAATGTCAGATGTTTATTTATACTTAACATTTAGTAAGTTGTGTTCACAAGTGGAAAACGGATACCAAATAACCCTACCAGGTGACGGATCTGTGCAGAAAACGACTTTGCCATTCCCGTTTTCACCCAGAACGCATTAATTTATGTTTGCACAGTCTTTAGTGAGAACAGCAGGCCTGCAATGAGATGAAAGTGATTAAAAATACATTGTTGGAATTATCTCTCTCTCCAGTTTAGCGGGCCACCATTATCAATTATCCTGAACATGCCCCGCTGGTTAAACTTAGTAATTATCAGCCAGATGAAGTCGTCGCTGCAGCTAGGATCCGAGGGTGGGTCTAAGCCTTAATATGTCTCAGTTGATTTATTGCCAACTCTAATGAGGTTGGAACAAACTGCAGAACTGACTGTTTATGAATCGTTTGTGTCTTGGAGATATGGAAGTGTTTCTGCCCTGCAGTTCAATACATTTTAAAGGTAATTTGTTCAAAAGAGCTTTAACAGTTCAGCGACGTAGCAGGAAGTCGCATTGCTTTATGCATACAAACACTGAATGCAGGAAATGAGCCAAGAGATTAAAGTAACACCAATCACGTTGGAATCGCACACTCACAACAGCATACAGAGCAAAACAGAGAAACACTACTCTCCTACTCCGACTATTGCAGTAAAACACTCACCTTGCATCGTTTGTGCACCTCTGTACCTGTTAGAGCTGCCATTTAAGATGCACAAATTAATGGTGTCATTTATTAATGTACTGAATCTCCTAATAACTGTTTTCAGTAACAAAGACACCAAATGTTAGAACAGAATAATAGAACCAAGTTGTTAGAATCATGTTCTAGCAACTTCACTTAGCTTGTAATTCTAAAAGTAGAGAAATAAAATTAACCTCCACCTCCTATGCTCTCCTGTAACTATTGCTTTTAATTACATTGGTCTCAGTTTAAAGCAGTGCTTTAAGTGGGCTGGTCTGGGTATGGTTTTAATAATATTTCCTGGAATAGGAAAATGCAGTATTAACTTAGCCAACCTGACCAATTTTAACTTGTTTCAATCAACAATCAAGTTGTTCTCAATTACTCCATCTTACTATTGTTTTTTTCTTTTGTTCGTCATTGTTCCCTCTTTTCCCTCTGAATTTTATGCCCCCTTTTCTTCTGCTAGATGTCTGTGTTGCCTTCACTGCTGGTATTCTTTACTGCATTTTAAAAAGATGCTCATTAGCAAAGCACATTCGGGCTGAGCAGCCAACGTACTGCAGCCAATCGCGTTCCGGCTCTGCTCCTTTTCTCAGACTCTTCATTTTTCCCACACTCCTCTTTGCCTCCCTGTGACTTTATTTGCATGTTGAAAGCACGTCTTGAGTTTGCAGCGCACACACAGCTTTCTTAGAATGAGTGTAAGTGATCAGAGTAGGTTGCATCACTGTGAGGAGTGTTACTCCTTTACAATCGTTCTCCTGAGCGCGCAGACAGAAACTGTTACTTAATATTGCTGCTTTCATAGCTGTGCATCCCACTCCTTCCACACTTTGAGACATTTTGAAATATTTGACAAGAAAACAACCAGTTCATGTAACAGGGCTTTAACACCACCATCAGCTCAGTTATTTGGAAGACATTTTAAAACAAACATACCAACAATAATTTGTCTGACCTTCAGGTTTAAGACTAAATCTGATTAGTCTTTTTTTATTTCCTAGGTTTTGTTTATTTCATATATCTTTCTGTATTGATTGTACATTTGGAATTGTTAGACATAAAACTAAGTTACACATTTTTGCTTGGCTTTTCTCAGTAACCAGTATGATATAGAAAAAGCATAGATGTGGTGAACATAAGACAAAAAAAATACATGTGATTTCAGAAAATAAACCTGTAGAAATAATCTGATTTATGTATCATACGATCCACATTAAAGCTAATCAGACTTGTTAACGAGAGTAAAATTGCTCTAGACAGCAACCATAGCATCTGGCAGCCAATCAGAACATTGAGTGAAGGTCAGCAGACACCAAGGATGAGTGCAGGTGCAGCAGAAGACTTTATCAGCACTGGATGACGGTTAATATGAATTGCTACATTGTGACTGTATGTGCGATCTCATGGTTGTATTGTTTAAACTGTGGAACAGATTCTGTCTAAAAGAAAGTTTCTGTTTTCTTCTGGACACTTGTGAAGAGGGAGAGATTAACAACCAAAACATTTTTAAAGCTGTAATGTATTTTTACTTGGGTGGTTTTAAAACATATCCTCATCCATTTTTCATTTACATCTTGGGGACAAAATATTGACACCACGAGGTAAAAAATTAACCAGAAGTTAATTGAAGTCAAAATGGTGATTTGAGAAGTTGGAGGATTTTCACTGAAGCACAACTCAAAATCCAGCATGGTTCCAGGATGCATATTGCATAGTGAGTGTCATGGTAATGCTGAAATTATTTGCTTTTCAGACTAAATTATAACGTCTTTTTAACCTTTATTTCCTTTACAACAGGGATGGGTAATTTCAGTCTCCATGGGATGCATATTTTAGATGTTCCCCTGCTTCTAGATCCCAGCCCCGTTTCTTTAAGAGAACATGTTCATTGACAAATTCATTGACAAAGCTTACAGCCCAATAAATATGACTGAACAAATGAACAAAGTCTATTAGAAGTTAATCTGATTTGTCAATTAGTGCAGCTGCTCTGCCTGTTGTTTTTTTTAATTAATAAAATGTACAGTTGGTTAGACAAACCTTTATTTCACCAGGCAGAACATTAAGTATAATTTCTTATTTACTATGTTAAAATAAAAGTACTAAAGCACATAAAAGGGGAAATACTGGCAGCTCATTTAGATGCATACAATAAGCAATGAGTTCATTGTGCAAAACAATTACATGGTGCCTTAAAAAGGTCCTTTAGTCTGTGTAGAATGACTCTTCTAGTCGTAGAGCAAAATAACTGGTACATCTCACTAGGTTTTGATGTTACACCTGGAAAACCTTTTAAATTATTTGTTTGAGTGGATCAGTGACTTATATGTGACCCAATAAGTATCCTGGTACTGTCATAGTTCTAACAATGACTGAAAAGCTTTAAGCTCCTAATCCAGAACTGTTTGAGTAACAGGTGGAATAAAAAAAAAAACAAATCAACAAAGTAAAGGAATTAATGTTTACTTTAATTCTGGCCCTTTGTCATGTCAAGAGAGGAAAGAGACAGGCCACCAATAATCCTGAAGATGCATAGACTTTTAAAAACTATATGACAATTTATTTGAGCAAAGTTTTACAATAACTAGAGAAAAACACTTATTGATTCCATAAAGTTCCCAGTTTAAATGATTGATGAAATACAAACTTTAAACATTTCAAACATTTCATTATAAGATTGACAGCTGTGTTTTAAACCCTAATCATGTTTATTAAATATTTTGTTTTTTCAGCTTCTGGTATTGAAAATGATTGATTATAAATGATTATTCATTATATATGAAATTGAGTCAAATAGTTTGTAACCGTTTGATCCAAGGCTCTAAACACATTAAGTCTTATAAACTTAATGTTGGCATGCTGACTATTGACACACACTGAGCTGAAAGCAGTGATTTCGTTGAGCCTGTCTGTGTTTTAGACTTTTAAAAGCCCATTTTGCATATTTACTTATCACATAATGCCTTAAAGCTCACATTAAAGGGCTAAAAAGTGTTTTTATACTTGAAAGGAATGGTTTTTCTATTTTTGTGCTGCAATGCAAAGTGACAGATTTGCTTCAGTGTAAAGGTCTTTCAAACAGGCAGAATCTGCTGCCACAGATACTCCAGGGCTTCACTCCCACACAGCCACAGTCTGCATCTACTGACAACAAGACACTGTAAACACTCCATGAATGTCTTTGCTATCTCCTGAGGTGCATTCAGGGTCAAAAAATAACATCCTCTGCTAGCTGGATGCGCCGCTGTACCCCAGCTCGGAGTAACGCACGCTCATATACAACAACTTGAACTGTCCCCTAACAATAGTTCTGTATCCAACAGTTTATATTTATGAATTGGTTTGTTGGCCGAGGGGAACGCAGAGCGGTGCAGAGACCGACTGATATCCCTTGCACTTTTTATTTGAATCCTTAAAATTTTCATGCTTCTGGAACTTGAAAAAGATTGTTTAAAGAGCCACAGATGCTTCAGGATGATGAGCAGTACTTCAGATCATCTTCCCATCTAAAAGCTGTATAATTAATTAGCACTCCTTCACTGACACTAGCTTTTCAGTTTGTAGGTTTGATTTTCATTTCTTTGCAGGTGTTGGGACAGAATTGGTCACACTGAATGCCTGTCTTTTGTTTCACACTTTAACAGTGTAATTTAAATGTTTATTCGCTGGCTGTTTGACTTCATACAAAAACTGTATTCATTTAGCCTCAAAATGTGCTGATTCAAACACTCATCAGTTGGCTCTCATGAAATTTTAAGTGTTAAACCCTGGGTTAATTCGACCTTTTCTAAATGTCCCCTTTAGATCATATCCTATGTTACTGAGTAAAGACTGTATGTGTTAAAAATATGGCACGTTAACCTGAATTGATATAAATATTTAACTGTAGGGCATCATCAGTTAAGAGAAGAAGACTGACGCAGAGACAGATGATATTGAAGTAAAGAACCTGAGAAAATCGCACCACTAGGCTTTTCCATTAGTGCCTGTCAAGTCACATATTTTCCAATTTGTCAGAAGTGAATGAGATGGAGGGCGACATGCAGACTGGATAGAATCACACGGCAGCATGAGGAGGTTTCTCACCGTTTCTTTGCTTGTCTAGACATTTTTCCAAAAATGATGGATCTGTATTCTTCGTTTTTGGAAAATGAAGACCAGACGTTCTTCACTTTGAAAGGTGATTATGACGTGCATGTAAGTTGGCGTAAAACCTTTCCTTAGCACTTGGACATATATTTGTATGAAACCCAAACTATATTTGTATTATATCTTTGAGATAAGCTAGGGAAAAAATGGCAGAAAGAGAAGAGAAAATAACTTTTGATGGAAAAAGTGGTTTGTTTTGGCTTAGAACCGATGTAGTGAATGAGTCCCTGGAGGTGCTTTTTGCACTTCACCTGCTTGGCTCATTATGTGCAATTCTAATTATTTACCTGAAATGTTTCATTTCCCGTCAGCCTCTGCAGCCTTGTTGGCAAAGTGAATGAAGCAAACAGCCTCAGTGATGGAGAGTGGAACAAATTTCACTTTGAGGGGGGAATCATGCAAGTTCTCCCCCATGACCTCTGTGCTCGGCGTTGTTCAAATAAGCACGTTGGATCTTGAAATGTTAAGAATAAGTGTTTCTTCCTGGATTCCCGATTTACTGCTTCTTTCACCTTCACATTTGGCTGAAGTTATTGGCTTTAAATCACTCCCCTATCGCCTCATCTCAATAAATCAGAGATCTGGGATTCCTCTGTGGATAATTATACAGACTTGTTGCAGCTTTTTGGCTTCGTCGAAAAAATTTCCTTTGAAAAAAACATCTTGAATGTCACAAAGTCTTAACTTTAATTGTAAGGAAATATCTTTTATAGTACTTATTTGAATTGTATATATTGTATATAAACCTGTGAAATATGTTAAAATGTTCATTCAGGCCGGTGAATTCAAACTTTCTGCGATTCATTTAAACATCAAATTGTGTTCCTGTTTTTTTTCTTCTTTTTGTGCTAAAATTCATTTTTTTAGGAGATTTTTATCTTTAATTTTTCAAATTTTACAACTAGGACATATTATTGAGATAAAAAAGGCCATTGTTCTTGGTCTTAATGAGGTTTTAATGCTGTGGGGGGAGCAGCACCCCGATAAATATGACAGAAGTAGAACATTAAAAAGAAGTAGTGCATTGCAGGATCGATACACGCGGACTTCAAAGTGTAGGCATTACATCTCTGCTTTATTAGGGGATCAGAACATAATGTTTTGACTTGGGTGAGGACAGATGTTAGACACAGCTGCGAGGGTAGTAGTGAAAGCAGAATCTGAGAAGTACATGCTGCATTTTGTAACATTATGTGTGTTGAACTTCAGTGAAGGGGATGTAATCAGGCTGTAATCTGAAGAAAACCCAATTAAAACAATGTGAAGTGTTTGCTTCGGTGATGTTTTTCTCAGTGCAGCTCCAAGGATAAAATAGGTCAAGGCAAAGATCTGCCTGAAGCATTTCAAAGTCTTTATGAACAGATTTGTGTTTTGAAATAATATTTTAATTTATTCCTGGATTCTCTTGCCAACTTTAAACCAAAAAATAAATAAAACAAATAAACAAAAAAAAAAACAAACCCAAAACAAAATAACTTAAGCTCAGTGGGAGTTGGTCTCCTGAGACGAGACTTGTCTTTTGATCACTGAAACACAGACACACATGCCAAACGTACACTCATACTGTTCTCTGCAGTTGATATGGTAACTGTTTCCAGGGAAACCGAGCAACCGGTCCATGTGGGAGCCACCTGTTGGCTCTTCTCTCAGCAGCTCTTGTGTGGTCATGCTAATACATTTGTACGTAATCAGACACCAGCTCATAATGAAGGTGAGCAGCATCTTTTTCCATGCTACAAATTGTGTTTGGCATTCAGATGCCAAATACAGTCTGAGTTAACATGCAGGAAACTTGCCACTCTGAGAAAAACCTACTGTCATTTCAGCTTTTTAGACTTGAACTGCCATTACTAACTCCTAGCTCTTGCAACTACTCTTAACTGGAGTAGTCATTTTAAAATAACTTTTATTTTTTTGGACAAAAGAAAATGTTTTTACATTTTTAATTTTATGCACACACTATGACTGGGTTATGCTCAGCCTCAGGTTATTATTTAGTGCTGTGAAAGGTTTTGTCTTTTTGTGGTTTGGAGACTAATATCAATGAATCACCTTCTGGACACTGGAAGTGATGCTGCTTTCTACTGGTGACCAAACTGTTGCCGTGGTGACATCAGCAGTGATTGTACTTGTTTGATTTTCTGTTCACTTTAGCTGTCAAGATGAATTAAAAATAGAACTCTATGCAAAGCTGCAAACATCAGTCTATTTTAATTTTGTGTTTTGTTAACTTGCTCTGTGACTCCAATCAATGCTCAACTGAATATGGCCAGAAGCTTCACGGTAAAAAGTTATTGTTAATTTGCCTTGTTTGTCAATTATTAGCGGTGCATTACATGACCCTAAAGCACATCTGTGGAATTAACAAATCAGACTGTGACATTTGATTATTAGAAAGTAATTAGATTAATTATCTATTAACAATTTAGGCTTCAGAATGTTGCCAGCATATCTGATAAGGACCATGAGAAAGTCAGACTTGTACACAGATCACACAAACCTCTGTTTATTAGTTAAAACCACAGACTCTACTAAGCTTATGCTTCTCAATATCAGTCTCTCAGAACCGTTTTGCTACTTAATATCTTTTAAATATATGACATATTGTATTCATCTCCCAGTACACTCCTGTTTGACCTTAAAGCTGCTGATTAAAGGGAACCTTATGTACCAAAATGTAAAACCTTTCCAATTCTGAGATCATTCAATTCCTAATCCTTGTAGCACAGAGACTTCTGCGGTTAAGAAATCACCTGCAGTGATTAACATCATCCAAGTTCAGCTCTTGCTCAACCTGTGTTTGATCTGTGGGCCTCTGACTCCAACCCAACGCTCCCTCTGTCCCATTTTTTTCTCCCTCTCTGCGTTTTTGTCTCATTTGCATGTCAATGATGGCAGATTCTTTTTTTGGAAAAATATTTCATGCTGCTCTCTTGCTGTCCTCGCCGGCTCTCATCATGCTCTCTAACACTTTCATTGTGTTCTGCTTTACTCTCTGGCTGTTGTCTTGAAGGTTCTCTGTTTGTGTCCAAGTCTAGTTTACAAAATCTGCTTTGTTGGTGTCGTTGCAGTAGTCTCTCTCGCTCTCTTTGTCTCTCTGTCTCTCTCTCTCACTCTCTGTCTCTCTGTCTCTTCTTTTTTTAACTTGCTTGAATTTTATCTGTGAAAACAGTAACACCTTTGTACTACCAACTGCACCACACACAGGCTCTGCTGGTGCTGAACTTCACATATCACATTATGGGACTTTGGCCACACACGTGTGCACGTATTTTGTGTATTACAATTTTGCATGGGGTTAATCCTCTATGTGCGCTGGTGGAGAATCAAAGCCATCACTCTTGATACAGTCAGGTTTGAGCTGGCCCTCTTACACTCATGCAGCTCACCGCATCTCTGTGTGTTCAGACTGTGCACCTAAGTTGAATAAAAGGTGCTAAGTAATCAAATTAAGTTCAGTGGGGAGATGGCCCTGCTCAGTGGGCTACCAGATAAATGTGCAGCCTTTTTAGTCTGATCAGCTTGTTCTCCTCTGATCAGCTACAGTAGGTTTTGGCTCGTGCGACTTGTTTGAAATGTGCTCTACTCTTCTGCCAGCTATCAGTCTGCCAGGAAGCGCTTTGTTTAGCAACCACAACAAACTAGAATAAACATAACAAACGGAGAACACAGTGGAACAGTTTGTTCTGTGTGCAGCCCGATTCTGCTGAGGATTAGTCAGATTTTTATAGTAGAAATAACATGCGTGCTTGAGGGGCGGCCTGAACAATCAGCCACAGACTGCCAAAGCATGAAGGCAGTTATCTGGGTATCATTTTCATCGCTGCAGTTCAGATCTCGGCACCGTCTGATTCTCTGTCGGTGATGCGCATCGTTGTGCTCGCAGAAATCCTGCGACAAAACAACAGCAACGTGGTTCGTCACACTCTGCTCGGTGAAATGGGAGAGAATAAAAAGGATTCGGTGCCTGACATAATAAAGTTCATGGTTTTACCTTATTGTTCACGCAGCTGTTTTTTTAATCTTTATGGTGTCCTGTGCATTAAAAGCTCAGGCTTGCCTGCCTGCTCTGATTAGTCAGTTTAATGCTTTCCAAATGCTGCATTTAAAGGATGTTGCTCCTCATTTGCTCAATTGCATTGCAGATGGGTGATGACAGCTTAAGAGAGATTCAGTTTGAAAGAACTTTTGAGGAATACGGAGACTTTTGTGTTTGTTTGTTTATTTTCTATTTCCACCAGCTTGTTTTGCAAGTGGAGCAGATGATTAGATGATGGTTTCCATTCATTCACCCAGCTCCAAATCTTACTTGTTGATGTAAAATCCGCTTACATTCAATTTCTGAATGGGATTGACCACAGTTTTGCGTCAGTTGGAAAATGTCAGGTTCAACCTTCAGCCAGTGGTTAAAATGTGGTGTTTGCATGTTTTCCTCATTCATCTGCAAACATACATATTAAATTAATTGGCCTGTCTAAGCTGTGTGGCTAATTATTTCAATGGCGGCCATTTTGGTTGACTGACAACGTGCAGGGTGAACTCCACTCCGCTTCCAAACATTGATAGGCTCTCGTTTACACACTCTTTCTCAGAGCTCTATCTACATTTTCCCAGGATGCTAAAGCTAGCAAAAACTGGTAGATGCATCATGGCAAAATAAGGAAGCAGATAAGAATTTCTCATAATTGATATGATCATAAAAGTAATCCATAAATTGAGAATCAGCCTTATCTAAAGGGATTATTCCACTTTCAGGTAAACTTGCTTTACCTGAAAGCCTCTTAGAGCTCAGACGTCCTTCATATATAAAGTTGTAGACGAGCTGAACTCAACCTTTGACTCTCGATTACTCAGCATTTTTCCAGCTTAGCATGCCACTGGGTGACCGTGAAAGACTTGCAGTGCACCCGAGTTTCTCCACCTACAAAGAAACCTTCATTGTCCTGAAGCAAGTACATGCATCCTGATGCCTTACCATTGAGATAATGTCTGCTGTGGGCTGCCAGCAGCTCACCCTGACCGACCCGATGCTTATCGTTGCTCAGGAGGTGTTTTTGACAGGAAAAGCCTCGGCTCTGTTTTCGTCTGAATCTGTTCCAGGATGTTTGCTCAGTGGGTCGGAAAATGTTGGGATTTAAAGTGAGTCAGTCGCAAGGCGCTTGTGAAGGGCAGATATCATCCTCACAGCACAATGCAGTTTATATCACACTGTGAGGCCTCAAGTTTGGGCTCATTCTGATGTAAGAATTGGTAAATCTTTTGACCTTATGATCTTATAAACCCTCTGGCATATGACACTGCATCTTTGCTACAACCATAGACTGTTCCGGTTTACAGTGTTCATGGGGATGACTTATTATGTCATTTTTTTCCTAATGTCATTGATGGGAGGGAGACAAAATGCACCAAATATTACATGTTGTAATAGTACAAAATGGGAAAAGATTTAAAAAGGTGCTGCAGTACAATTCTTAGCTTCACGAGTTTGCCGTCTAAAGCCAGTGTCCTGCTTGTTTTAGGATTCATTCACACCAGGCCTGTTTAGTCCACTTTAATCAAACTATAATTTGTTTGTCTAGAAGGTCGGGTTAGTTTGGGGAGGTGTGAATGCACAATAAAACTCAGATGTAGATACAAAAAAGAGAACTCTAGTCTGCCTAAAAACCTTGGTCTTATTTTGGGTGAAGTGAATTCCGGTGTGGCTCAAATATATATGGATGCAAGCAAACTTGAGAATGCTCCAAAAGCAGGAAGCAAAATTCTTGGTAAATAAAGCCAAAGCAAGAGTCTAATGCTAAAGGGAGAGATGGCTCGTGGTCTATTTACCAAAGACAAAATAAAAATCCTACAATCGCTGAACTCTGTTTTTGTTTGTATTTTGCAAAGAAGGAAGCTGAGCTCTTTCTTTGGCGGTTTTTGTGTCGTTTCCCGTCATAGTTCATGGTGCGGTGCCAGCACAGGGAAAGGTGTGAACAGCTTTTTCAATCAGTTTGGCTTGTTTGACACAGTGGATTGTGAAAGCGAACCGCGCCAGCTGAAAATATAACAAAGGTTGAAGCCTTTGGTGCTTGCCTGGTTGACCTAGCTTTTCAGAAGATAACTTGGCTAAGTTTTTGTGAGGATGCATCTAAAACAATGCAGGACAACCACTAATAATGGCTGGAGTTGATCTCCTCTGATGTACTGACTGGTCAGGATAAAAGCTCTTGTTCTCGGATCTTAAGGAGCTAACGGCTGCTGGGAATCTGTTCGTGACTCCATGAGATCCACTTTGGCAACTTAATCATCAGAGGGGGAAAAGAGACACAAGTGGCTGCAGTATAATGTGGAGGGTGTGTCATGAATCTTAATGTCCTGTAACATTCAGCTTCAGTTATTACAGTCAGTGTGCATGCTGGGTCAATCAGCCTCATTCTCCAGTTCACTTTCTTTGACAGCCATACCCAGCCGGGCTGGAAGGAAATTGCTTCCTTTTGATTTCTGGTGATAAGGGAAATAATGATTTAATCTGGATCTTTGGAGAGAAACAGAAATGTGCTGTTTTATGATCTCTGACCAGCGACCATCTACATCCAGGTTTGTTAAAAGCCTTTTTGCTTTTTAGGTCATACACATCTTCTAATCAGAAAACATTTCCTACATCTCTTGTATTTGTATTTTTTTTTAATTTTTATATTTTGTCAGTAATAACTACTTTGCCAAAAAGCAACAGTTCAAAAAAGGTCATTAAATGTTTAGCTTAAATTTAAAATTAGATTCTTGTTTTTGGTCATTTAATTTAAAATTGAAATAAACCATATCACTATTTATTTATGAAATGTGTAACTTAAAAAGAAATGGAAATCGGGTGACATCTGCCCTACTCTAATTAGGTTTTTTATTCAATTTTTAGTAGTTTTACATTTACAAGCTTCAAATGGAAAATAATCAGAATTTTGACATGATGGCTATTTTGGGAAGATGTTTTGTCACTTCCAATTAAACTGGTTTTCCTGAAAATTTTTTGGACTAAATGTTTCCACTGTAGCAGGACTTGTTACACTGATAATGAATAAATTCATATAATGAAAACCTTTAAACCAGAGTTTTGGTTACCTGACCAATTTTAGCTGAATAATTAGTTCAAATGATAATCCTTAGCATTCAGCTGAGCTATTGGCTGTAAAACAAATATCTGTGGTTAGACCACCTTATAATTTTCCCAACATTTTGTTGAGTAAGGGGCTCTGCATCAGAGCATCTCTGTCTGTCTGAGAAGTCTCTCACTACGCAAACAGCAGAGCTGCTTCTGCTTTGTGACACGATGAAAACTTTGTTAGTGTGGCGTGACCAGGATCTGAATTACACTTGGCTTCTGTGTTTGTCTGCAGTGAAACCAATCCACATTCATCAGCCTGTCTGGGTTTGTCAGCCTCCACAAGGCTGTTAATGTTTAGCCGTTTGCATTGTAAAAGTTTATAAGGTCTGCTTCGTTTGATTCCTAAGTGTGTGAGAGAAACAACCATATGGACCAATATAAACATAATCAAATCTACCAGCAAATAGGAGTTTGCGTGTCTGCGTGTGTGTGCATGTGTGTGCGTGCATGGGTGCGTGTGTGTGCGTGTTGTGGCCTTCAGCAACAGAGACTCCAATGATCCACCACCCATTTAATTCAATCTAGATGTAAATTCTGCTTGTGCTGGCTCTTGGGGCGAGGAGAGATGTGCAAACCGAGGCTAAGAAACGCTAAACTTCACTCTGAGAGACAGAAATATTGCTTTGCAAGAAGATAATGAACATCTGCTCCAAAATGACCATTACTCTGCATCACTTCAGTGGCAGGTAATAAACAAGTTAGCAAGCTGCACTGACTTAGTGAATAGGAGTCAAAAATCAAAAGCGGGCCGTCAGTACTGCTGTTTGTCTCCGAGGAGGGACCCACCTAACCTTACATGCCATCATGTGGAAGTGTAAACATGTATTCGGGTAGATAATCCAACATCTTGATGAGTCAAGTGATGAAAATTGCATCATCTCGTTTGCAGGAAGGCATCCATCTCTGAGTTCTCAATGTCAAGCTAACGTTGAACTAATTCACACAGAGCTCTATGCAATGTGTTGTGTGATTGGTTGGAGGTTTGTGTGTTTTATGCAGAAATTTACTCTGACAGCAATGTTGATATTAACTAATCGGCTTCCACTATCTGGCTGTTGTGTCCACTAGGCCTGTCGCGATAACAAATTTTGCTGGACTATTGTCTAAAAAAATGATTGTGATAAACAATAATATTGTTCCAAGACCTTCTGACACTGGTTTAATGGAGATGACTAATAATACATGCGATTTCCTGATAGATATACCTTATTCTCAAAATAACACGCAACACTGGAACTAATCAACTAAATAAACAAAACCAAAAGCAAAAATAAAATGGATTCTCAGTCTCCATCAACAAAAAACGTACTTGAATAAAAACTAAACATACAGCCAAAGTGGAAATAAATACTGCATTCAACCAAAAGAGTGCAGATTATGAAGTGTATACTATATTGCTCTTTAGTAATTTCTAGATTTAAATAGAGAAAACGGGCACATCCAACTACCTAATGCAGTGTTTCCCAACCCTGGTCCTCAAGGCACATTGGCCTGCATGTTTTAGATGTTCCCCTGCTTCAACACACCCCATTCAGATGATTGCAATTCAACAAAACCGTGTTAATCAGCCATCAATTGAAATCATGTGCCTTAAAAGTGAGTTTCCAGTCCTAAAACTATTGAATACTGAATTTCACTCCCTTTGCAAAACACACACACAGACTTTACAAAGTGGGGGTGAATCACCAGATAATGCACAGATGCCATAGAAGTGATTGGACTATATGTCCATGGAAGATGTGTTTTCAGAGATTACCACTAAAATGGAAAGTTAGAGAACAATTGTGACAGCAGTTTAACTGTGTTGCATCATTTATTGTTCAACTTTTAAATCTGAAACTAGATTAAACGTACTGCATATATTGAAATATTTCCTCCTTGTCCATGCATGCATGATCGTCCTCCCCCAGGCATCCCACTCTGTAGCTCTTCTTGGGGTATCCCATTCAATTCACAGAGATATTTAGTTCCTCTGGTGTTCCTCTGGATCTGCTCCAAGGTCTCTGTCCCCATAAAACCTTCAAAAGGAGACGGCTCAGAGACATCCTCATTAGATGTCCGGGACGCCTCCTCCAACTCATTCGGATGCAGAAGAAATTTGTCTTGAAGTAGATAACGGCATTTGAGTCCAGCCGTGTCCCATTCTTTACCTCAGGATTGATTTCTTTCCCATAGATGAGAGGGAAAACATGGATGCAGCAGTAAATCAATAAACCAGACTGGAGTTGCACCCTCGTAGAGGACTTTCTGATCCTCACTTTCGTCTCCTGCTTCATCTTTCCCCTAATCATGAAGAAGACCTTGAGTTACTCAGTCTGCTCCACTGTTTACACACAGAGTAGTCTGCTGAGAAGCTGTGATGTTTCTGGATACGATTAGACTAATACTCTGGGTTTGCTGCAGATGGGTGCAACATTTTAAAGAAAAATGTTTGATATGAGGTAAGTTCCAGAATTTGTAGTATTTTTTCAATGGAGGACAAAGGAAAGTGTTTGTACAACTAACACCATAATTGTCCTTTTTCGCACAATCAGACCGATCTGAGTGTAAGCAACACTAACAACACACAGGTGGGTGTAATTCAGAGAATCTGAAGGCAAACATTCAGGGGCCTTTTAGGGTTTTTACTGGGGGTTTTTACTGGAAGTGCATGGAAGCTCCACTGGAAGACAGACGAATAAATGGACAGAACATGAAAGATGGAGTGAGCGGACATGTATTCAGGGAAGGATAAGTGTAGGGGAGATAGAGGCGGGGATGCAAAGGGAAACCATGAGTCAGACTAGCAATGAATGATTAAATGAAGATGAGAAAACATGATGGATAGAAGAGTAGAGACGGGACCCTTTTCTTCATCCATCCCTTGATGTTGTTCAATCTGTTGCGGCTGAATACATTTTAGGAAAAACGTGACGTCTTGTCTGAGCCTTGTTTCAAAGGCCTCTCCTGCTCATGGACTCCATTATGCATTGTCACACAAACACGCGCACAAAACATGCACTCACACTCACACTCACACCAAGACGTGTTGCTTTTGCTCCCAGATCACATGAGAATAGAGCATTGAATCATCTGAAATGTTTTGTTCGAAAAACATCAGATTTTTAGCTTTTTGAAGTGGAATCTGTTTTTTTCATATAAAGTATGAGCCATAGGAATCTGTTTTACTAGAAGCCAGGCTGATATGAATTATTCAGGCAGGAGAGAACAGTGACATTGGGTGTTCAACGACAATGATGGCTGCCTGATGACATATTAATCCAAAAGCTAAGTCACTCGGAGTGTGCCGTGGCTGTCTGACAGGATGTAAAGCAAAAAACAAAACTGGGTTTACTGGTTCCATCAGGGTTCAGCAAAGTGAGTTTCAAGTTGAATTGTTTAGAACACGGTGCTTTCTGTTCATCTAGATGAGATAAAGGGACTTTAAGATTATTTATTTGAAACTGCTGCAAAGACATTGGTAATAAATGGTGCATTCTAAAAAAAATCCTTGTTAGAAAAATATTACTATGGACTGGATGTAGTAAACATTATAATTTTGCACCCTTAATGGAAGACGTCATCCATGTTGACACGTCTTTGGTTGTCTGAAAACAGCTGCCATTAAGATATGCACTGATGTAAAACATGTCAGCACTGTAAAATTCATTACCTTGATATTTTTTTTTGCGGGGGAAAATTTGCACAATAATTTCCACCTGCAAAGTTTGCGTTACAGTGGCGTGGCAGCAGTTATTTTTCCGAGCTGCTCTGTCAGCATATCAGCGAAGTTCTGGAACGTCAAATCTCCCAGTAGCCCTCCCAGTGTGCCTCAGTCTCTGCAACCTGCCAGAGGTTAAGAGCCACGCTCATCTCGGGCGTTTTGAATAATTTATCCATGTTGCCAGTTATGGTCTTCCATTATGTTAAGCATTATAAGCAGTACTATTTTTTATTACAGTGCTATCCAGATTGATTTTTCTGCCCCCATTTGCTAATGCTTTCACTTCTGAAAGCAGTAAAACCTAATTGCTCAAACCAGAAGGATAAAAAAAAAATAATAAAATGGCCGTATCCAAACTGTTCAGGAGAATAAGACTGGGGTCGTTTCCAGCTTTACTGCCTTAAAGTGTTAAATGTGAAAAATGAACTAATTATTGGAAATTGTCCTCTGATGAGGGACATATTCCTTTATGGTTTATGATCCCTGGACCTGTTTTAAGTAGCTCAACGTGCCCTTTGTAAATGCAGTGTTCCGTTTTCTCTTCTTTTCCTGAAGATTTTTTTTGTTGGTTTAAGCCAAGCCTCTTAAAAATCAACAACAGTGTTGGCTTGTGAAAACTGTTATGTACTCAGTCATAATTAACCACTGAAGGACACACTACGTCTGCTTTAAAAACGGAGCAAAGTAAACATCGGAGTCTTTTAGGTCAGAAAGTTTATCCACCTTTCATGAAATGTCTTTATTCATCTGTTCTGCCTTGATGAAACTCAGTTTACTTGGGGAACTCTTTTTATGATCCTTTCCTTTTGGCGCTGTACACACTCCTGAAGGCAGCTGACATCTTCCCTCTTGAGTTTCAACCCTTCAGACGGATGTTGGTGCTCCTGGCTTTGACAGGATCAGCCCACCGACGCAACAACACTTCAGCAACCTTTCACATTGCATCTAAACATCCTCGGAGCCAATAAAAACCTCTAAAACGTTCAACCGGTAACATTCAGTTTGAAACCAAATCGTCGTTTGGACTCTTCTGCGATCCGTGGCCGTTTCCTACTCCGCTGATGGATGTTGAGGATTTACGGCGCTTTTGGGGAGTTCAACTCTCACATAAACACCCTTAATTTTTACTGATGGCCACTTGTTGTCATGCATTTTTGGGCTAAGGATGCCAGCTGTTGTTACCCAGCTGAATTAATGTGGGGATGGCGGCAGTATTCAGAGGCATAGTCGGGTATTAATCTGGCAGAGAGTGCACACTTTGCTAGAGGTGACATCTTCACCTTGGATTGAGGTGCATTATCTGGATGAAACGGCAGCAGTGGCCAACATGACTGATCGGTAAGAGACACTTTGCATCTGTTTCTGAAGGTTTTGCATCACAAATTACTTCCATCTAATCCTGCCTCCTGGTTTCTGGCCCACTAGAATGCAATAAATCAGAGAAGTAAATGATCAGAAATGTATAAAACATCAACATAGTTTTTAAGGCTGATTTGGCACAAACTTGTGAAAAATGCATGTCAATCTTTTTTTTAAATTTCTAACTCTGTCAAAGGTCGTGAAGAACCTGGCTCTCTGTAAAGACGTAATTGAGGACAGAAGCAATGAGAATGCAACAAAGACCAAATTAAGTACTGAAAAAAAAATCTAATTTGATGGCAGTTTATATCACACATATAAAGCTGGTACAGTCACTAGGCTCTATGAAGCTTCAAAACATGCAGCCAGTCTAACTCAGTGGCACTGCATATAAAATGCAATAATATTTAGATGAGCTCTGAGTCACAATCCTGTCTGGCTGTCACAAAGCATTCAGCATGCTTAAAATAACAGCAAAAGTTGAAATGACGTGATGGCGTGCAAGTGGGTCTTACTGGTAGGAATGGGCAGAGATTGTGACTGCCTGCTTAGAGATTATTTACTGTAGCAGTAAGAAAGTGATGGGGCAATTCTGTTTGATTAATTTAAATAAACTTTTTTTATTGGAACCCATCGACCAATCTGTCTGGTTTTTAGCAACAACTTGGCTTGAAATGTTCTCTGAAGTTCTGTTGTAATGGCATTCTGATTCAAATATTCCTTATTGATCCCTAAGGGACATTAAATGTTTGTAACTCATGTTAATTCTGGATTCATCTGGATGGTCCAATGTGCTTTAACACATCCAAACTTTTTCTGCAGACCGACTTATCGGTTTGTGCTGATAGTTCACAGGATGTTCACAGTCTGAGGTTTTTCCCGTTTAGCAAATCTACTAAGATTTTGTTGCCATGGAAATGTTTACCTCACTAGTTATAGCATATGAACCTCAGCTTGCTCTCCTCTGTGGTGTTACATTTCATTTAAAGTAAATAAAATATACATTTTTCACACTCTTAGATTATGTTTGTATCGAAACGCAGATGTTTGGTGTTGACGCTGCTTGAACCGTTTTCATATTTAATTGGAAGCTTTTACTTTATGCGACAACTCTCAATCAAAATAATCTTTGCAAGTGCAAGTAATTTAATAACCAATTAGAATGAATAGGAAACAAAATTAGCATTCACCTCTGCTTAAATAAACACTATTTTCTTGTACTTGTGATCTTTGTTTATTTGTCACTAAAATGAACCCAGCTGATTAGATCTTTGGTTCATAGAATCTAATAAAGCTTTCACTTTTAGCCTATAAAAATGTTAAATTCGCCTGCCTGTTCAGAACCTCCTGCAGTTCGCCAGTAAGTGTGTGAAAATATATTACTGTGTTTTACCGCTGCTGTTGACCTCCTGCCCTGACATGGCGAGCGCTGGCCTTTCCCTCACAGTACGACTACCTCATCATAATGTCAGGACTGGCTTTATGGCCCCATCGGGGCGTCGGCGGTAGCAGCAGGTGGTATCGGGTGAACTGTCCTGTCAGTATTTATTACCATCACGCTCGACATATTAAATGGGAATTTTCTTTGGGTAAAACTTTGCATGCAAACAGGATTAACTAGAAATGTCAGGGGTAAAAAGTTGCAGCACCATCTTTGCAGCTGCGAAGGTGAACTATTTTAATCTGTGCAGGTTAAGCCATTTAGAGGAGTTGATGTTTTTTCAGTTCTGATTACAGTGCTGCTTTACTCTGATTCTTTGCTGATTCATGTTGCATAAATATTGTTCTTTCTTTAGGATAAAACAAAGAAAATGTGAACTGAAGAAATGCATTTTGCCATGGATGTGGATAGCAATCCCCCAAATAAGATTTAAGCTATGATAAAACCCTAAAAGCAATTTGAAAACCTATATCCAGTATTTTTCTTTTAATGAGATTCTGGTGCTAAGGTTGAATAGATTTTAAATTCTACCTGAATTTCAAATGCAACCAATAAATAAGATAATTTTTTAAACACATTATCCTGTGAGATACGTGCTGCTGCACTATTTTGCTATTCATTCCTTAGTAAAAAAAACAAGAAGCCAGAAATCATTTCCAGTGGTAGTTTTAAAATGTATCTACTGTCTAAAGAAGAGCTAGCAGGAGAACCACAGAGATGGAAGTGGATGATCCATTGTGACGCCCCCTGAAGGTGACAACCTAGCCATGATGGAAAAAGCGTGAGCTACAACCCAAGCCAACCTTTTCAATTTCTGTTCTTGTTCATCCTTACTCTCCAACTTCTGGAGTAATCCTTCCCGTAGTAAATTCACTGCTAATCACTCAGTGAAAACAGAAATAGATTTTCAAGCTCCTAAAACACTTTTTGTGAACTTGCTTCCTCACTCACAGTCCTAGCCTGGAGGAAGTTCAGCTACTGCAGATGAATTACTCCAGAAGCTTGAAAACCGCAAAGAAACTTTGTGCTAGAGAGAAACTCTGCAGTTGCTCGTCATACACCAGCAGTCACACTTCCTCCTTCCCTCCATCATCCCTCTCATCCTCCGATACGCCACCTCCTCTCCATCACGCTCTCCCTTTGCTTTCATTCCTTCATAGTTTGTTGTCCGTTTTTTTTTCTTTCTCCCCCCGCTCCTCTCCAGCCATCCGTTCAGGGTGTCAGCCAGTCGTGAGACAGTTCATCAGTCCTGCTCATGAATGCTGCACACGTTTGGGCCTCTCTGATTCTTGTTGCATCGGATTTATTCTCAATACGTTTTACAGTAAAAGCAGATCTCGTTTGAAATTCCCAAATCAGAGAATTTAAATAAGCTTGGTTCATCTGATGTTTGAGGATGCATCTGCTTAAAGTGTTCTTAGGAAGAACAGGCGGCTCGTAGTAAACGTTATCAAAGTCTCAAACTTTGTCTCTTCTTCACATCATGCAACAAAAATAATTATTTTAATGGGATTTTATGTATAAAACCAACAAAAAGCAGTTCATAAATATAAAGTGGATGGAAACGTACAGCTTACAAAATGTTTTTTTAACATGTGGTGTCCATCCCACATTTACTTTGGTACCTCTGATTAAAATCCAGTCCAACCAGCTTCAGAAGTAACTTAATTAATAAACAGGATTCAGCTATGTGGAATTTAACTTCAGCTTTTTCTGAAGTGTTTCCAAATATGAAAGCATTCCTCCCGTCAACCATCATCACCCCTCTTCCCTTTGCTTCCAATATTTTATAGCAGTTTTAAAAACTTGCCTTACACCCATTTTGAACCTCGAAATTAAGTAAAATATTCCGTAAGATGGGGGAGAAAAATATTTGCTGAGAGCCAAGTGTGCTTAATCATAACAACTACACAACGTTAAAGTATTTTGCTGTTAATCTAAACATAAAAAAGAGAGAGAGGAAAAAAACCCCAGTCATTTGTAGCACTGAGCTCTTGTGTGAAGGCATGAAAGGCTCGTGTGATAATTTTTGTAAATTTAGTTCCTTTGCTTATCAGGAACCTGATTAACAGTGTTCAGTTTAACGTCTGATCTGATGCGTGTCCTTGATGTAATGATCAGAAGTTGAAGAGCGCTTCACATCGTTTCGGTTTCACAGGTGTCTAAAGACGTGTTCAGTCAGTCGCTTAGCAGGCAGCTAAGTGATCTAGACCAGAGTCCTTCTGCTGAAAGTGACGAGTAGCAGCAGATTAGGTGCTGAAGGAGAGAGGGTCACTCCCTCTCTGAAAGCCTTTGATGCCTCGTTCATCCATCTTGGAAACACTAATGAGAAATCTGGACTTGGACTGCTTCGCATTCATACGCAGAGCTCAGCTGCTCAACCATCCTTGGAATATTCACTTGCATCTCCCCCAAAAGTCCATTTTAAATTCTCGCTTTAATGATTTTAATGAAATATTAGAGAAGAACAGCTACATTTTAGTCCCACACTCCTTCGCCTTTGAGTGAGTTCAGCACAGTCTTTCTAATTAAGAATCTCTTCATTATAACCTTGTTGACTCATTGATCAGACTGTACAACCATGAAGAGGAAACATAAAGCGACCACAGTTAAATCAGCTTTGTATCTCTGGAGCTGCAAATCAGACACTGCCATTATCCCATTTTTTTATTCCTGCACAAATGTGTTTTAGGGGCTTCAGGATTCTATTCAACAACAAAAACAACATTCAGAAACGCGCAGAAATACAAACGTTCAGAAAACTGTAATTATTTCCATGCAATTCAGATGCCAGGGAGAAATTCTCCGAATCGTTCCCCTCTCCTCTGAATTTGCTTCCCAGGGGGATCAGAAGAAAAGGGGAGAAAATTAAAATCTGAAAGTCACTCTGCAGCACAGGTTGAGTGGAGGGTTTCGGTGTGCTCATTCCCTTCCTTTCCTGATTATGAAGCAATTTGCCAGATTGCCATGAAGCAGGGAGCACTCCGGGTCCTCTGACAGTCATTCACAAAATGACATCTGTCATTCTCTCCGTAAGAGCGCAGTGATTCTGCTCCTTCAATCTGTTCTGTGCTCATTGCTGCTGGAATTGAGTCAAGGGTCCAAGTGTCGGATTGCGCTGAAGTACGACACCTTTGAAATGGAAACAAAACAAAAGCAAAAAAAATCACACAAATGGAGGAAAACAAAACGCAGCTGAGGTCATAGCTGGAGGTGAGGCCTTCCTGCTGCCATTACGGCATCCCGCCTCATGTGGCAAAACCATTAGAAGTCAGCGTTAGTGCCGTGGCCTCTCATTACAAAGATGGCTGCTGCTTGTTCCGTGAAGGATAAGTAGCCATCAGAGCTGGATTACGGCGGAAAAAACTCCAATTACAGCCGAGAGCTGCTCAAAGCACGAGCAAGACGAGAGTCTTCGTCTTTGTTCTTTTCTTACCTCCGAGAGCAAAAAACACTTCAGTCTACTCCTCTGCGAGCGGCCACCGTGTCACTTCACGCAGATGAATTTGAGGGAGACGTGCTTCGGTATGTCTGGCGAGCTCTGACGGACGAAGCCAGAGAGACGGAGGGAACTCATTAATCATTGTTTATTCCAGGCTAACCTTTTTACCACCCAGCTGCCACGAAACAAAACAATTAAAGCATAATTAGATCGAGTCGCAGCAGCAGTGCACTAGGAATATGCTGTTCCATGAGGTTGCCGAAACAAAGTTAAAACCGTTCGGGAGGCTCCAATTGTGTGCTCAAAAAGTTTCATCTGCCGCAGAGAAGTAATTTGCTTATTGACCATTGTACCATCTGAACATGGTGGCAGTTTAGAACTTAAACAATACTGTTGTCAATAAACGAGAGTTCTTTTCAGATCAAGTAGAGGAGGAGAAGAAAAAAAAACAATGTAAACATGGTACTTTGCGTTTATGAAAAAAAAAGACTTGCATGGATCTAAATATGCAAATGAATGTTCGCCTAGTGTTTGTAAACGTTAAGGAATCATTACAGCTGTTGACAAGAAAGCCGTCACCAGAACTGGGACTATCGCACAGATATTTGTTAGGTTTGGGAGGATTGGACTGCAAGAAATTGTCGGGGAATTGAAAGAGCAAACTCCTTGAGTGAAAGGTCATGGGAGTTCAGGGTTTCCTCCAGAAACCTTGCTAAGCCCGGTGGTCGGAGCGCAGAGGTGGTCCACTGGCGGTCCATTGGCGGGCGATCCACTGGCAGTCCTTTGTGTTAAAAGATGTAATGTTGACAGGAAATATAAAAATATTACTGGGTAATTATATATTATGGGAAAACATTGCCAGTGAAATGCTATTTAAATCCAAAGTAATCTTTAAGACATCAAATTAAAAAAAATAAATACAATTAAAATTAATATCAATTATTTCCACTGTTTAATCCAAATTAAGTCAGAGACCGTAAAGCCTTTAAGATGATTTGAGGAGGTTCATCATTTGATTGGAGTTTGGATCAGCACTGCACTTATTGGGATTTATTTTGGTTCGTAATTGTATAACCAAGAACGAGGATATTTTTTTGTCTAAATACAGATGTGACAGTTGATTAATTCAGAAAGTCAATGTGTCAATCTGATAAATAAAAATAATTCTACCTGTGAATGTTAAAAAAAATCCTTCAGCAGTGATTCTATTTTCTTCCACAGCAGTCGCACTTTAATAAAATGAATGAGTCACTTATTATAATATGTGACTCACTTGCATATTACTTCAATTAAAGTAAAATGTCTAAGAAAATGTATTTCTGCTAAATGTCCAGGAAGACTGACTGTACTGTATTGGTAGTGTGTCTAAAACTGGTGGTAAATTAAAGCAAATGTAGAGCTTGTCTGTGTTGAGGGTGCTGTACATGGTAAACGTTTGTCCATATTTATCCTCTGGGAACCTGCATTTCTCTCTGTGTGTTGAGACTCTATCTGAAATTTCATTTAAATAAATTTCAAATGAAAATGTAATAATGAGAAGAGAAAAAAAGAAGAAACGGTGAGATAATTGATACTTGTTGTAGACAAAAAAACCCGTATGAAAACATAATTTTACTTGCAGCTATTCACTACTGAAGCAAAACCAAGCTGCTTTGAACAAATGAAAATCATAAAGTAGAAAAACAAAATAAAACAACAAATGAAAAATGTAAAGCCTGTTCTCTCAAAAAAGACTAGTTCAAAGCAATCAAATATAAAATATTATGCAATTTAATTTGAGGACGTTACGCAGACTTTGAGGAATCATCGACTCTTTCAGTTGACATGATTCATTTCTCAAAGCAGCTAATGCCTTTGTGTTGAGGCACCCAACTAACTAGCGCTGGCCCTGCTGATCACTGTAGTGAGAAACAACCGATTGGCAGATATTTAGTCTAAAACATTTTCTGCATCCAGTGCCAAAACCACCATCATACAAGATAAAGCTTTTATTTCATGATCCACCTACAATCACAGGAACGGTCTTGGTTATATGAGAGCCACTCGGTGATGATTTGCTTCAGTTTTATTTTCTTCATTTACAAAAATGTCTCAGATGATCATTTCAGCATCTTCACCTCCTGATTAATTCAAAACTCTTTATCAGAACGCTTTGGTTGATTTCTGGATTCAACTGAGGCATGAATTGATAGAGGATAAGTCTGTTAAAGTTTATAAAATGTTCAGAGCTCTATTTGGATAATGAGACAATTATATTCGTGGAGTTGGATGTGACCTGAGCTGGTCACGCGAGTTTGAACCTGCCATCCTTTTTTGTTATTCTGCTCATTTAGCGCCTCACAGCTTTAATTATCTGCTTGCTCTGAAAGCAGCCAAAGCTGGGAGATTCTCCTCCATTATTTCTGTTGTTAAATTGGCCTTAAACTTGACTCCTGGCTGCATTAAATGGTCCCTTAAACTCTTCGTTTAAACTCACAAATGCTCGTTTTCTCTTCCCCTTAAAGTCTCCGCCCTCCTTTTCAAACCGGCTCCATCTCGTCGCTCTTTCCTCCTCGGCGCTCCTTTTGTTTGTGTTGCTCACCCGTTTAGTGCAATGTTCTTTGAATCCTTGTTTTCCCCCCTCGAGCGGTTCAGTTTCCATGATTTCAGCATCTGTCTGTGGAAATGTTGGGGTTTGGAACAGATTCTATATTCGGTCCGTATTATCCAGTAAAATAATGAGACCGAGCGCTCAGGTGTGCACGGACGTGCATGTACCGAACATAGGCTGCATATCGTTAAATGTCCACATGGTTTTATTCTCATTAGAGCTTTGAGTTATGAACCGCAGACTTGAGATTAAACTTTCTCACCTTTTGTTATAACAGGGAAAGTTTAAATGATCACTTTTCTCTTTTCAGTCTGATGAATGGGTACAGAAGTTCAGCGAGGTGCATGTACCGCTTTTAACTCTTTTAATGATCAGAAAAGTTCAATTTAAATGTAATATTATGCTGAACTGTAACAATTGTTGAACCAAACTTTCTGGTCGGTATATTCCTATAGTGTCTCCTTCTTTGAATAGGCAGATGCTATTGAGGAACCAATTGGCAGCTTGGAGATAATGTACAGAAGAGATTTTACACTGCAAAAAAACCAAAAGACAAAATCAGAAGATCCATCCATCCATCCATTTTCTTTACACCCTTGCCCCTCAGTGGGGTCGGGAGGGTTGCTGGTGCTTATCTCCATCTAACTTTCCAGGCGAGAGGTGGAGTCACCCTGGACAGGTCGCCAGTCTGTCGCAGGGCCAAAATCTGAAAATATTTTCAGTAAATAAGTCTTTGATTTTGATAAAAAGTAATAGTTCCAGTAGCAGATTTCTTTTTGTTCATACAAAAACCATGTTTTCCATTTTATAAGTGGAAAAAAATCTGCCAGTGAAACTACTGCTTTTTACCAAGATTCAAGAATTACTCACTTAAAATAAGCTCCAATATCTTTCTGAAAAGTTAGTTTAGTCTCACGTCAGGTGTACCAATATATTTTTCACAAAAACAAAACAAAAATACTTTGTAAGACTGTAGTTTTGCTCTTTACCTTGACATGCAAAATTAAGCGATGAAGAAAACTTGCTGAGCCTGGTGGTTGAGCACTTTGTACAGGTCTAGACTTTGACTGAGCCTTTTAAACACATGCTTTGGTCTTAGCTATTCCATTGAAGCTCAGGCTGCTTCAGTGATTGTCCTTGTGGAAGGTGAACATCCAGCCCTGGAATTGAGCCTTTTGCAGCCTCTGTTTTATTCCAGGATTTTCCTGAACTTTGTTTCACCCATGTTCTCATCAGTTCTTATGAACATCCATGTTCCTGGTGACAAAATCATCCCCAGTGATACTTTTCCTACATTGCATTTTGAATGTGGACCAAAACGTTGCATTTTGGTGCCCAAAGCATCATCTTCCACATTTCCTTTACTGCCTTCATGACTTGTGGAAAACTTTAAACAGGACTTCTGTTTACATTTGTCAGCTATAACTTTCTATTTACCAGTCTTCTATAAATGCCAGATTTATTTAGTTATTGAGTAAGTTATGCTATCAATGAATTCTGCCACTTTAGCAGTGGATCAATACAGCTCCTCCAGAGTTAGTATCTTCTTGCCTGGCCTGTTGGAGTCAGTGAACAGCCACGTCGCTGTATGTACAGATGAGTAATTAAACAAACCTCTTTTGAATATGGGATATTGTTTTTATAACTTCGGTCTGCTTCCAACTTCACAACTTCATTTCTGATACGACTGCTGTGTTCATACATCTTAGTGACTCTGGAAGTTCACTACAAAAGTAGTTTAGAAGCTGAGAAGTAAAAATATATGTAAACGTAGTTTCACTTTTATTTCTCTCTCTGGCAGCTGAACTTATTTTTTTTCTCTCCAAGTGAAGCCAGAGTTCACCTCGAGGTAACTCGGAATACTTTCAGAATCTCATTTTTTCAGAGTTCTTTTGGCAATAGCCTGTGCTCTTTCAAATTCCTCTGAATATTTTTCCCCGGCAAAATAAACAAGCCAAATTTAGAAAGGATTTCAGAAATTGAGAAAGTTGTCGTAGGCCATCAGAAAGAACCTGTGGGCTGATTTGTAACTTTCAGTGTGGGAGTTGATTTTGTCTAATAATATATTTTTAAGGAACATAGACTGTTCAACACATTGATGTGTTTGGCGCTCACACACTCAAACACCCACTCTGCTCTTCAGCCTCTTGGTCCGTTAAAGCTAATTTTCAGGCGTGGGAACAAAGCCTCATCATATCACGTATAACACGGCCGACTCTTGTATAAAAACACTCTCAAATATGCAGATGCATTATGTTCACCCATATGGATCCTATAATTCAAGCGAGATCCCAGAAACGCATCTTTTGGTATAAAATATTCAGCAGCCTTTGACTCCACTGTAATTCACCTTTATCATCATGAGAACCACAAACCTATTTTGTTAGCTTGATTAAAAATAATTCTGTTTTATCTACATTTAGAATCAATGAAGCAGATCAAGAATGGATAAATTCTATGAGACTGTTTGAAAGCTTTTAGAAGAATAATACCACATCACCACACAAACAGCTCCAAAAGCTGTAAGTAATGGAAACAAAGTCTGAATGGGAAAAAATAACACTAGCTAGAGAGAAGTGAGAAACAACCAAGGAACTGTTGATAGGCAGATGAATTACTAGAGTCTGCAAGAGCGCAAACAAAGTTGACGGGTCTGAGTGAGCAGGTTTATACAGTGCAGGGCAAGAGGAGGAGGAGGTGGATGGAAGCGGAAGACAACAATATTTGTGCATAAGGCATTAAAAATGGGAGCAGAATCGATATTTTGAGAGAGCAGAGGAAGTTTGCAGGATTACTTTAAGAGATGATGTTAAAAATGGGGTCCTGCTCTGAATCTGAGACTCTTGATTAGAGATCTATACTCAATAAAGTGCTGGTTGAGTGTATATGCTTCAGTTAATCTGTATATAGGTCTGTTACTGTCGTTTCATGACCATCGGGATGCTTTTACGGGTTTGTTAGCGTTTTTGGGAACATAAGAGGATTTCTGCAAAAGCAGAGTTGAACGGGAAACGATTTGATAGTGAGAGAGATGAAACGGCTTCATCAGAATAAACTCTACATACTAAGCTGCTCAGCTGAGAATGTTGAAATATAGCATAAAATATTTAACATGCCGTGTGCTTGATTTGCTGGGAAATGTTACTTCCAGCCAAGACCGCCAACTTGATTTAATTTTTTTTATTTTTTTCTTCCAAGCTGAAACACTCAGTGAAGATGTTAGGGAAAAAATTAGAGACGTCAGATTTTGTTAGAACTTCTGTCTTAAAATGTGAAGTAACTTTTAGGCTTCCTGGGTTTGTTGAATAAAATCGAGAGATCAGAAGAGAATCTCGATTGGAGATCTATACTCCATGCTTTCAAAATAATAGCTTTTGAAATCCCAAATTTTTGTCTGCCGAGTCCTCTTATTAAACTGATTTGTCGCCATTTTCTTAGATTTACTTAATATTAAGGCTCAAGATTTTATTGGTATGATCTTGGTGTACTCTTGGTGCAGAGTTATCTGGTTCTGCGGCAGAAAGCAGAGCGGCAGAATAAATCCCTCTGTTAGTAATGCTTGTAAAGATGAACAGGTGAATGTGTACTGCTAATGTTCTGGTCCTCCCCTGGCAGTGGGACGCTAACTTCTTCTTCACTGATGTGCCTTTCACACTTCATTACAGCTTTACGTGACTGCCATCCAAACTGGCTGCTTTGAAAATAATGCCGTGATGGAAGCAGCGAGAGGCGAGCTGCATGCAGGTCCCGCACAAACACGCCGCCGACCAATCACAGGCCGCACTCAGAGGAAGAGACGGGAGTAAACCTGAGCCCCTCATTAGATGGATGTCCAGAACAATCATTCAAAACCTGCCTCACCCAACGGGTCAACAACACACACACACACACACACACACACGCACACACACACACACACACACACACACACACACACACACGTAAACACACCTGAGGAGACGCACCGTCACAGCAGCGCTTTAAACCCACTCACTCACTCACTCACTAGCTCAGGCACTGCTGGAGCTTTTATCTGAGGCGGCTGAGTGTTGCTGCGTCATGCGTAATCAGTAGAGAAATCAGTTCATATAGGACGGCTTCCTGCAACAGGGAGTGGAGGTGGGAGGTGCTGCGTGGAGAACAAAGCTGGGCTGGGGGTTAAAAAAAGAAAAGAACATGGAAGAGAGAACAGTTCTCTTTTTAGCTTTTTCTTTTCTTTCAGAGTGATTTAACCTTTTCTTTTTAGACTTTTTCCTTTCTTTTTTTTAAACCTCTTTTACCATCACTTCATCACCCATACAGACAGACCCTGACACGCACGCGCACACACACACACACACACACACACACACACACACACACACACACACACACACACACACACACACACACACACACACGGCCATGGGTCCATGTGTTGATGATCCAATCATGAGGCCATAAAGCCTAAGTGGGTGATAAATATCGGATGAGTGATGCTTAACCCGCATCCCCCTCCCTATTTAACCCGTTACCATGGTGACGGACATAGTTTTGCAGGGATACGGAGGAGATACGAGGATGATCTAATTTGGGACATCACTTCCAGTGCGATGACGATAGTTGCATTAATAAACACCTGATGGGATCTGTAAAAATATTTATTTAATTTTTTTTTAATGCCAGGGTTTATTATAAAGTTTGACGTTTATTTTAGAATCACTCAATCGTTGTCTCTCCTTTCAGCCTTGGAGAGAGAAAAAATGAATTAACAGCCATGTTTTTTTCAGTGTCAGTCATCCTGAGTCAGTAGGGATGTTTGTGACAGTCTGTCATGGAGGTTTAATTATTTGAATTTTGACTCATCTGATACTTTTACTTTAATTGCTTGACATTAAAGACACACCTATCAGAAGCTTGTGGCTGATTTCCAATCTAGTAAGATGTTGACATCCCAATGCCAGTAGTTGGTCTGGTTTTCACACAGCATGCAAAATCTGTCTAGTCTGCCTTCAGCTGTCATAAGTTATGGGGTCTGAGGTAACGTCAAGCCACGAAGTTAATTATTATGGAGTTGCCATTTTTGCTATTTACAACACGTTATATTGGCTGTTGGCTTCATACAAACAGCTGTGTCTTTGTATTCTAGAAAATAAGGATTAAGAGTTTAAAACCTCCCGTTTTGCCTTCCTGTTTGCCTCTCAAAGTCTTGCTCCCCTGCAGCCTGAATGAACCACACAGATATCTGAACAAATAGACTTCATTTTAAGTAACCTTCTGCATGTTTGTGCTTCCTGACAATTTTTGATTTCTTACGGATACTAAAAATAATATAATCTCACCTAGTTTCAGGTTCTTAGATCTGCTTCACCGTTTTTGTTTCATCATCATTGTAGGCGTAGACACTCGAAATGCAGGCTCTGCTCCCAATTGCTTTTTATAAAATACTTTGACTCGATTTTCTTCTAAATCTTGTCATAAGGGAGTGGGTGAAGCATTCAGGCCGACTATGCTGATCCATCTGTTGTTGTTGTCCCTGATTGACATTTTCGTAACTTTGAACTAGTTTATGATGATTCAAGAAGCTCCATCTGCCCATTTGTCTCAATTTAACAACAGATTGTTTCAGCAGGGAATGCTTTTTCAGTGAGAAATGCAGCAGCGCTCCGTTTATACATAATGCATTTGTAGCTGTTTGTGTCTGGTTTTAAAGTTTTCCATTTACGTCTCTGCTCTCGTCTTTCCGGCTCAAAGAGATGTTTACACTTTACTCTGCTCCTCTAGTTTGGATATTTAGTGACAGAAACCTAGAGGGAACGTTTTTTGTGACGTTTTTGTGACGTTTTTTTTTTTGGTATGTGAGAAATGGACCCTGACATAACAGATACGTTGTGGCTACAGACTACCATTCACTTTGTACGGAGAATTAATCCGTTCTTTTAAAGGTCAACAATAATTGCAAAAAACCATAGAGGCATGAAGGTCTAATTAATATTTAGGGCTTCGCAGCACATCAGAGCTATTATATATCAAACCACTGTTGGCTGAGAGCTGCTTATCTGCCACTCCTGCATTCATGCCGCCCCGTAACTGAGCCCTGTAGAGGATGCTAATTTTAACATTTATCAGGTGGTAAATGTTTTCAAAAATGTTTTAGCTCAGGCATCAATGGAGCATGTAGATAGTAGCATCAGTTCAGGCTTTTTGAGAGCTTTTATTACCAGATACGAGACAAATAGCGAAGCACGCTAGCCAGAGGTTGATAACTGACTCAATATGCCTGGAGAAAATCACACAATAATAAGTGTCGTTAGTTGAACGTCACCTTTTGGAAGTTTTACTAAAGATTGTTTCTATTTTTGTGTTGTCTGTTTTGGATTTATTTAATTACTGTAAAAAGTCAAATTTAATGGACACATCTTTAGGTCAGTCTTCATTACTTGTATGGTGAAAACAATTTATTGCTAAGCTTTGGTCAAAATCTTTGCAAAGAAATCAAAGTTGAACATAATTTAATATTCAACTTTAACAGTTTGTCATTGTTAAAATCGGATTTTACCTGACACAGCTGCATACTGGACACATCTCAGCCTCCAGACATTGTTTTAAAACATGTTTTCCAATATTCTTTGAAAAAGTATTTATGGTTATTGCACAGATTGCAGTTAACCCACAAAATATCAATTAATTCAATATACAGCAGTTATCAAATTTGTTCTTCTACTCTATTGTACTTCTGTCGGAAATTATGTAAGCAGATTTGGTAATTAACAACAGTAGTTAAACGTTTGGAAAGTTTTGGGACAGCAGAGACTTTTGCCATCTTTGTGTTGCTTGTACGTCACAAACGTCTCACTGTCAGTTTTAAAATGTTCATAAAAGCACACTTGTCACTTTGGAGAACTTAGTTGTGCTACTGGATTAATTTATATACTTCAACTTTAGTTTATATTAATACTTTTGTGTATTTTCATGCACTTTTAAAAACCATATTAAGGCATCATGTGAGTCTGAAATTCACATTAAAAGAAATGCTGGAAACATTCTAGATGCAGATGGATTTTGAGAAAAGTGCTAAAATGCCTGAGCAGTTTGCTGTTGGACCATGCAAATTTTTTTATGCTGCAGCTCATATCAGCTTGTGAAAATAAGTAAGAATCCTGGTGCCCTTGTAGACCTATGCACATGTTGACGTCGTTCCTTCAACGTTTCTCTCCAAATCTTTTCTCTCTTCCCAGCTCAGCTTTCCTCCTCTTCCTTGTCTTCCTCTTGCATCTTTCTGCTGTGCCAAGTTAGCAGAATTAACCATAAACAACCAGAGATAAATCCACTGCGTCTCCATGGCAACCTGCATCACACAGGGAGTGACCGCAGAACATTTCAACTTGTAAATAATCGGCTTTCACAAACACACGGGCGAGTTTGTGTGTGCGTCGGTGCAGCGAACAAACGACAGCGGAAAATCGGAGCAGTGCGCATTTCTCTCTATTAGCAGAATGTGTGTGTCAAAGCACATTACAGCGTGTAAGTGTATTATAAGTTGGCCTGCAGTGTCTGCCTGAACTGTCACTCACCACAGCGAGTGCAGTTTCAAAGCCATTTTAGAGCAGCGAAGGTGGAGGGACGGGGAGCGGAGCGGATAAATGACTGAAGTGACACTGAAACGTTGATTATTCAGAGCGGCAATTAGCCGTCAGACTGAAAACAGCACCAGCAGAGACTAAATCAGAGACAAAGAAAGTCAGCTCAACAATATCCGGTTTGTTTGATGGAGTAATTAATTTTCCTTCATTGTAAAGAAATGACTTGTGCTTGACTTGACTCAGTTTAATAACTTGCTGTGCAAATTCTGAATCCATAACTTGAGCTTTGTGGCTATCTCTTAAAGCGCTCCTGATCTGAAGTTCTGGAGCCTTTTCTGAAAAGTTAAGCTGCGTTTTTATTTATTTATTTTTTACTCTTTTCAGTTAGTTCCTATACCCAACTGTTCACATTTTGGGTCCGTTTCTTGGGAGGGTCGATGAGCATGGATGGCTTTTAAAAATGAATCCTAAAATGTACAGCCAGCCAGTTGAGAGGAACATAATTTGCTCATATTCAAAAACAGGTTACTTGAGGTTATTCTGGGTTTAGGTTCTGGCCCAGTTGGGCACATTTCAAGTCTGTACATAGGACAAACAAGGGAATGTTATAGGATGAGGATGAATCGTGTCACAACAAAAATCTATTTATAAACCCATCACATCCGTTTAAATAGTAAAAGAATCATGACGTTCATAAATATTCGCGCCTCTCTCATCCACCAGCATTAATATTACAACATTGATGTTGCGTGAGTCAGGGAACGCTCAACCAGCTGGGTTCAAAGGTGAAATTTAACATCTGAAATACGTAATTGCATGAAGTGCTCACCCCGAGCTCCCTCCTCCTGAAGCTGCTCGTTTCCATCTCCACACTGGTTATAGTTCTGCGCCACGATATGCTAATGAATTTCTCAAGGGGACAAGTGTGTGTGTGCGCGCGCATGTGCGTTGGTGTGTAAGTTTTCTGCAAACGTCAGCAAAGTCAGTCAATGCTAATGGACAACATCATCACAGTTAAGTGTGATTGGATAAGGGTTGAGGCAGAGTGTGTGTATGTGTGTGTGCGTTTGTGTAATAAACCAGAGGCCTGGTAGGAAGGAGCTCATGCAGCTTCCCTCCCTGAATCCTTAATGAGCTGTTGTGCTCTGGGAGGCTACTGATTAAGGCTGTGTTGGTATTTTAAAACACTTTTTAGGCACGTTTTCTCCCTTTGGTTATAAAAAACGCCTTTTAGTCGACTTAAGTTTTTTTTTCCAGGCCACCGGAAAAAGAAGCGCAGCAACATAAATAAAAGATCTGATGGAAGTTCAAACACTGGAATCGACAAATATATTTATCCTGTAATCAATCATGTTATCAATTCTCGGCATCGTGCGCCTCTAGTGGCGATCCACATGAACTTCTGAGTCTTAAGTGACTGGCTTGACCTGCTTTCATCATCACCTCTACAAAGCCGGCTCAGTTTCAATAAATCATGCATAGAAACAAGACATTTAACAAGTAGATTCAATAATGATGTCAATTGAGATGAACTGAGCTTTGACCCAGCAATTAATATATGTTTTCCTAATGCCTCAAGCCATTAATTTACAGCTTTACCCAGCAACTTACTTTATAGCATGACTCATAAAGAGCAGTGTAGATTTTTTAATTTTTTTAAAGGATTTTAGGAAAAGTAAAAAAATTAATAAATCAGCAGACATTTCAGATGACTGCCTTTTAATTTTTAATCATAGCTCCACATTTACTGCTCTTCCATTTATCCTGTCTGCCTGAATATTTTGAATCCACTCCATTGAAAACACAGATATGAGAATGACAGTGGTAAGTTCACGTAAAAAGTCAGTTTTGTGTCATTTCCATCAAAAATGAAAACAATGCATTGCTCTGTGCCTCATGTAGACACAGGAAACTACAAGCCTGAAGTGTGCAAAATTACCTTTTTTTGATTTTTTGTTGTAATTATTATTTAAAAAGGATTTTACAGAAATCTAAATCAGGGACTGTTAAAAACCTTGTTGTACATAACCAAGCTGTGCTGCTGGCTTGTTACCTCCCTGTTGTGGCCATTCTCCCTGCCTGGTTGAACTTTGACTGCAGTAGTTTATTATGCTGTGGGATGCATTTCAGATTTCTGTGGTTGCAGCATCGTCTGTAGCATCTTTAGTGTGTCTGTGGTCTCTTCTTCCTCTAAAACCTTTTCTCCCATTCACTACTGATTTAAGTACCAATTTGTGTATTGTATTCTAGTCTGGGCATCTGGTTAATTTAGGCAAAATTGTTTTGTCTTGTATACAGTCATATCTTCAAGCCTCCTAACACTGTTCATTATGATGACACTCTGCTTACAGCTTGTAAAAAATATAACATTTAGGGTTAAAATATTGCCAATGTAAGAACGTAAGTAGAAATATGGACTTAATGAAAGTATATTTAATACCTTCTTAGACTATTTTCTGACAAGCCTCATTCATTTTAATTTTGCAGTGCTAAATCAGTGATTTTAATGATAACCCAAGGTTGACACACATGCTTGGCTATCAAATTTTATATGTAACTATTAGTAGATGTTCTTAGACCGACTACAGCATCAAACACAAGAACATTGCTGCCTTGGAAAACACTTGAATTTGCTGGACAGCATAAAAATTACCAGAAAAGAAACCTAGAAGCTCTTCCTAAATGAGTTGCCATTTCTCCCCCCTCTCAAAACTCAAGTTTTCAAGCTTTTGGCAGGAAATGTATTCTGAATATTTAACTAAGTATATAAAATATTGATGGGGCCCAGCGGCTGTAGATCTGCTAGCACAGATCTGAGCCACCTCCTGCTGTTCCTTCGCTCATTTCGAGTCACTGAAAAGGCCTGAAACACCCGTGTAAGTCGGACTGTTAGGACTCCGTCCAATTCATCCCTCCTGCTGCAAAAGGGCCCAACGCCCCGGGGTGCACCGACAAGTTGGTCCATCATCATCATCCTTCACATCTTAATTTGGCATCACAGAAAAAAAACAATCAAATTTTCTGGCTCTTTAACAAGCAAAACAACGTTCTAGAGATGTTATGTGTTATTTAATAGTGAGGGGGAAATTCAGTGGGAGATCCAAGAAAATTAAGAAGCAGAAATAGGGGCGTAAAATCCTGGGAATAAACCTTTTTAAGGATTATTATTTTTTAGTTGTGAACCTTTGACTGAAACCTTAAAATCCTCGAAATATGATTCCTGAAACTACATTGGTAGTTCTTTACTCTTCTTTGTAGTGTACATGTTTGTGTGCTTATATTTTATGTTAAGAAAAGAAAAACATTAGGATTCATTACAATACAAGATTAATGAATCCAAGTGAATAAATGCTTATTGGTAGTTCAGCAGAATATTGCAGAGGAAGGAAAAACGCATATGGTGCTTATGTGTTAGTATTCATTGTAAAGAACCACTTAGACGAAATCTGCTCTATGTCAAATGAAAACTGTCTTTTTGACAAACCCTTGGTTTCAAAGGCTGCTGTCAGTTTCGGGGGATGTGACTGACAGATGCTTAACGGTGTTGTGACAGATCCTCTCTAACTGCTGCTGAGAAATCAGCCAACTCCAAGTCAGTTTAACCTCTTTCTAATATCACTTAACAGCATAAAAAACATCTGAATTCTTTCCAATGTGCATATAATAAATAATGGGATTGAAAAAAAGAAGCTGCTGTCAGATCCCTGCTGCAGAGCTCATTTCATTCTGTTGTTGAATCACTTGAACAGACTCGCGACAGACCAGAAAATTCTGCTGATTGCTCTTCCAAAATCTATAGGACTTAAACGAAATTCACTGTTTGGAAACTCAGACTTAATATTGACCTTTTTTTTTATCTGGACAGCAGAAATCGGAGAGCAGAGTCTCCTCTGAGAGCATGTTTTGTTTGAACTCTGATTAACTGCTGCTCTAAGTGACTCTAAATTCCTTCTATAAAATCTGAATAGTTATGAGATAAAATGCAGCCGAGGAAAAAGTCAAGTGTTTCTGAAGTCAGCACTGAGCAAAAACAATGGCAATCACTGAAACAGTACCAGGACACCTTTGGTATATTAGTGTAAAATGTGTTGCATCCATTTTAATGCATATCCATGAAGTTCTGAAGAAACTAAAATGATGAAAGTTACCCTGACGTGAGAATGTGCAGCTGGAAATCTGCTCTGTTTCACGTTGAGCCTCAGCAGGACAGAGGGAGAATCGGAGGCTGAGTTGTGCTAATGTACAGTTAGCACAAAGTCAAATACTTCAGTTTGTTTTATAGGGATTTTATCTGATAGATCAGCTCAGAGTAGTTTGTGACTAGGAAGTAGAAACAGAAGCAAAGTCTTCTTGATTTTCTTCCACCAAAAAAAATAAAAATCTGTGGTGTGCATTTGTGCGCAACCCTCCTGAGACAGCAATTTGTAGAGGACAATCAATCAAATGGCTGAATTACCCCCTCAGCATGTTCTCGGGTTCTGCAGAGACCTGATAAAGAGACATTCATTTCACCCAGAGATTGAGGAGCAGGGAGGAATCCAAGAGTTGCAGGACAGTGACTCTTAAGGTCTTCAGTTGGTTAACCCTGGCTTCTATTTAGCTGCATTAATTCTGGCCAGCTTCCCTCTTCCTACATAAGACTAGCATCACCACAGTATGATGCTGCCACTGTTAGGATGGTGCATTCAGGGTTGCAATTATTTATTTTTCAATACACAACATTTTTCATGTAGGCCAAAATTTTTAACTGGCATGTTACCAGCTTTCCCTACATCACTTTTGGAAAATACAAAAGGGATTTCTTGCAACTTTCTACCTTATCTGTCTGCTGTGTGTCTCAATCCTCATGATGCTCTTTGCTCACTAGTGATCTTGGCTGCATTTAAGCTGAATTTAGATGACCCCTTTTTCTAAGTAGCTGACTTCTCAATGCACTATCCTCCGTTTTATTTAGTTAGGATGACGTTTGAATAGTATCATTTTCCCTCCTTTGTAATGCAAAACTCAACTGGTTTTTCACAAAAATCCCTAAAGAAATCCTGTGTAATTGTGATTGCAATGTGAGAAAAAAACAAAGCATGATCTACCTTTTATATTCCTGCAAAATACTGGACTCATATCTTTCCTTACAATCCAGGACTCTCGTCTGCAGACACTCGAGCCGTGACAGAAAGCAGTCCGATTTATTTTATTTTTATTTTTTATTTTCCCTCACGCTTCCGAGTGTCTTAACTGAAATGTCAACGGATGTCACAACAGTTTATATCCACGATGCTCTCTGTTGCCACATCCTGCACAAAACAACAGGTTGTTGTTCTAGCAGACAGTGCTTGTGTTGGGAGCGATGGTGAAGGGTCCAGGGTTGGTTCATTCTGCCTCTCATCCCATTACACACACACACGCATACACACACACACACACACACACACACACACACACACACACACACACACACACACACACACACACACACACACACA